>CABHPH010156733.1:19172-42474 GCA_902168325.1 Peromyscus nudipes | reverse complement strand
TCTCTCTCTCTCTCTCTCTCTCTCTCTCTCTCTCTCTCTCTCTCTACGTGTGTATGTGTTACACACACACACAGACATGATAACCATTGTCTTACCACAGATATGCAAATGCAGTAATTCCCCCTGTCTGTGTTGGTATATTTATATCACTTACATGCATGTAGAACTATGCAATGTTTAGTCAGTCATAAAGACTCTGGAAATCTTTCAGGTCACACAAGATTATCAAGTTTTCAAAATGCTAAAATTTAAGAAAGGGAAAAGACTAAACAGGATACCTCTAAATTTAGTACATATCAAATTTTAGTCACTATTCAGAAATTAGCAAAACTAAACTTGGATGTCAACACCACACATTTCTGTGGCTTTGAAATATTAAGTGAGTAATATACACTTAGACATGTTTAGTTATGAAATTGTGGAGGGCCCTGTGATGGAAAGAGCCTTTGAAGTGGTTTCAAAAATTTAAAAAAAATGAAAAGAAAGAAAGACAGAAAGAAAGAAAGAGAGAGAGAGAGAGAGAAAGAAAGAAAGAAAGAAAGAAAGAAAGAAAGAAAGAAAGAAAGAAAGAAAGAAAGAAAGAAAGAAAGAAAAGAAAAACTGCTTTTCTTAACCTGGTAGCAGTCTCCTTTCATACTCAATAGGTTTAATGTTCTTCAGTCACTTGTTTCATTATGAACTTACTAAATACAATGAGACTCCCTCAGAACAAACCTGACTACCTAGTGATGCCATAGTTTTTATAATGCCTCAGCATGCATATTCTTTATGCATTTGTTTTGGTGATATTCTGAACAAAGATACTGCTTCTCTAGGTACATGAAACTGTTGTAACATCCACATAATGTGCTGATGCATGCCTACAATACCAATATTTCTATGGTGGAAACAAGAAGATGTCAAATCCAGGTCTTTTTCCACACAGTAAATATGAGGTCAACCGGGGTTGCATAAGACTTAGTCTCAACAAGTCCAAATAAAATAAAAGGTCAGCAATTCAATTTTGTGTATTATATAATACTTGGCAGTAATCAGAAATGACCTATTCTGCTTTATATATTTGCAAGTCTTTTGATTACTAGTTTACAGTGTATCTTCTTACTAATAAAAGAATTAAAAGTGTGACCCGTATACTGTTAGAGGACACTTGTTCCACTCTCTTGACTGCTGCAAGTGGAGTACTTACTTACAGTACTTACCTACACCGTTTGTGTAAGTATGTGTACTCTATTTTGATGGTACAAAGAGAAATCTGCAGATGCATTGCTCAAAATATGTTCTCTTTATTCAGAAATGCATGACTTAATTTGAATGATGTGATTTACTTTTCCAACATTTTATTTCACAATAACACACCTTTAAAGCTGTTTTGCAACTATGTGGTGGAAAACATTGAAAGCAAGTTGATTTCATTAATTGCTTATCGAATTTATTCTATAGATAGAAAACTGAGAAAATCAGTGAGAATTGAGTCTGTAACAATTATTGAGATTCTATCAGGGAGATATTAACTAGAAGAGTTCAAAGAAAAATGATGTAACACATTCAGTTACATAATTGTCAAGCACACTGGTTTGATTCATAGTTTAATTATTCCAGAGGAAAACTGTCATGGTCTGAATGTGCACCTGCAGGAAGAATATTACGTTTCATGAAAAGCATTTTTTGAGCTACAAAAAGAAAAATTATTCAGCACTCTATGATTCATGAGAATTATCTGATTATTGGATTTCCTAAACCTGCTGGAGAAGATGCAACTCCAAAGACCTTATTTCAATATTTGTGTATTTTGGTATCAAACTAAGTCTTTCAAATATAATGTGGATCTCATGATTCCCATGAGTATGTTCTTCTGTTTTCTTATGTACACCAATTAGTTTATCCTGAATCTAAGTCTTACCAGAGATTGGGGAATCTTCAAATATTTTTAAATAAACCTATGATTCCTCATTAATAATGATTTTAATTCAAACACCCCTTAGATTTGTGTTTGCAATCCATTCATTTTCTAACAAAAATGTTTACATTAGTTCTTCTGTGACTTCTCTTTGAGCTGTAGTGATTTTCCTAGTTCAGCAAGAGTATGGCATGCCAACAATCTGATTAATGCAGAAAATATTGGCTGTAAAATAAAAGATAACGATGCTACAATCCACAGATCCAGAGAGACTAGGTAACAAGAAGCATTCAAGGCAGGGTGGGGAGCATAGCTTGTAAAACCACAAAATGAGTTACAAGCCCAAAATGAATATCAATGTGCAGTTCACATATCTCTGAATATGCCTCATCATACTTATTTTCACAGTTCACAAGCCAATGTATATTACTTAAATACAACCACATTCTTAACATTGTAATGATCTGAGTTAATAAAGGAACTGAACAAAGTTTTAAGATTTTACTATGATTACTTACTGTATCATGTCTAAGTTAAGGACACAGAATTGAAATAAGCCAAACAGAAATTCAATCAATTTAGTAGATTAATGTAAAAGGAGATTCTCTTTATCAAAGCTCCTATTGAGTTGCATGGATGTGAATTTTTTTAAATTTTATTTTATAATTTAATTTAATTTTACGTATCAGCCACGGATTCCCTTGTTTCCCCCCTCCCCCACCCCCCCCCCCCGCCTTTCCCCCATGCCACCCCCCATTACCATCTCCTCCAGGGCAAAGACTCCCCTGAGGATTGAGTTCAACTTGGTAGATTCAGTCCAGGCAGGTCCAGTCCCCTCCTCCGAGGCTGAGCCAAGTGTCCCTGCATAAGCCCCAGGTTCCAAACAGCCAGCTCATGTACTGAAGACAGGTCCCAGTCCCACTGCCTGGATGCCTCCCAAACAGATCAAGCTAATCAACTGTCTCACTTATCCAGAGGGCCTGATCCAGTTGGGGGCTCCTCAGCTATTGGTTGATAGTTCATGTGTTTCCATTCGTTTGGCTATTTGTCCCTGTGCTTTTTCCAACCTTGGTCTCAACAATTCTCACTCATACAAACCCTCCTCTTTCTCACCAATTGGACTCCTGGAGCTCCACCTGGGGCCTGGCCGTGGATCTCTGCTTCCAGATCCCTCAGTCATTGGATGAGGTTTCTAGCATGGCAATTAGGGTGTTTGCCCATCCTATCACCAAAAGAGGTCAGTTCAGGCTATCTCTTGACCATTGCCAGTAGTCTATTGTGGAGGTATCTTTGTGGATTTCTGGGGACCTCTCTAGTACTTTGCTTCTTCCTATTCCCATGTGGTCTTCATTCATCATAGTCTCTTATTCCCCGTTCTCCCTCTCTGTTCTTGATCCAGCATGTGAATTCTATAGATGATAAAATCAAGCATTCCAACAGCATTGATATGTTTGGAGAGCAGTGTTGGGAAACTAAGATTGATTTAGACATAGATCAAAGTGTATGGAAGGATTTTTCTTATCTGGAACTTTCTATTTAAAGGGAAAACTCTCATTCTTTAGTGCCTATGTAGGATAGTTGTTTTTTTTAACAAATTATAGGTTAAATCAGATATCAGCCATTGAAAAAGGACTGAGGAGAAATCACTTACCACTGCATTTACTTAATGGGTACTTGTTACTTACAAAAGTTTCTGGTTTTTTTGAGTCACACTGGACATTTTTTTTACATAAGTAGAATTACCTTATCAATATTTGAGGCATCTTTAGGGAGGGACAGAAATAAAGAACCACAGGGAAAGATGAGTGTTTCTAGGTTTCATGATTAAGTATACTGTCCTTGGAAACTCTAGTAAGAATAAATGCCCACTGTGGTGATATATTGTGTATCAAATAAAGCTTGCCTGAGGATCAGAGGACAGAGCCAGTCACTAAATTAAACATAGAGGCCAGGCAGTGGTGGCACACACACCTTTAATCCTTGCACTCAGGAGGCAGAGATCCATCTGGATCTCTGTGAGTTCAAAGCCACCCTGGACTACATGAGATTGATTCAGTCTAGGAGAGAAAGGAGCCAGGCAATGGTGGCACATACCTTTAATCCCAGTACTTGGGAGTCACATGCCATTAATCCCAGCAATTGAGATCTCATGCCTTTGCTACCAGTGTTTGGGAAGCACACAAGCCATTAATTCCATCATTGTGAAGGAAATGAAATGGCTAGGCAGAGAAAGACATGTAAGGCATGAGGAGACAGAAACTAGAGGCTTTTCAGCTGAGGATTTGTGAAGATAGAATCTCTCTTTCTACTCAGCCTGAGAATTCGGTAGTGGTGAGAAATTTCTCTAGTGGCTTGTTCCTTTGTCTCTCTGATCTTTCAGCACTTACCCCAATATCTGACTCTGGGTTTTTAATTATAAGACCATTTAGGATTCATACAACAGCCCACTTTAGGCCAGTGATGGTTTAACCTCCCCATAGAATCTCACCCAGAATAACATTTCATACCCATCATTATATCTATGGCTCTTCACTGAATAACATTTGTTTCTCCCCTTAGTCTATACATTTTCCTGCTGCCTAGAGTTGCATTGGGAGTTTTTATAAACATGCTCAGGAAGTTCTCTGGCTGTAGGGTTATTTTTAATTATTTTAAATTAGTTTATAAAAACTTGGATTTGGCGTAGCATTTTCACATGTATGTATCATTTTACTATGCTCACATTGATTCTAGTCATCCCTGTTTTCACCCCTTCACTACACTTCTTTTCCTGCCATATGTCTCTTTGCTCCCTTCACAATAAACTGTAACCAACGTAAATGCACTAAGCTTCACTGATAAAACTATTGAGCCAGCATGCTCAGATGTATGACCCAGATAGTGTAACTGGGCCTTGTAACAAAAGCTTGTAATCTCAGCTATTTTCAAGTCTGAGGCAGGGGGATCAAAAGTTCAAGGCTTTCCTGATTTACAAAATGAAACCAAACTAGCCTAGAGAATTTAATGAAAATCTCTGTCGAAAATATAAAAAAAATCAAATAGGCAGGGACAGAGCTTAGATGCAGAGTGTGTCCCTGCATGTGAGGCTCTATGTTTGTTCCCCAATGTCATATGCACACATGCTGTAAAGACAGCTGGTCCTGTGAAGGTCATACCTTAGTACATGACTTGTTTCTAGGATTGGTGACTATGGCCGTCATACAGGTGCTTCCTTTGAATGTATACCTTTCTTCCCATCATCACAATGTCTAATTCTAAAGAAAATAATGAGATGAAGAGCAAATCAATTTTCTTTATAAGAAACAAAAATTAGTTAATATTATTCTCAAGATGTAGAATTACTCCTCTGATAAATGTCCAGGTTAGACAAGCAACTTCAATTCTGCATAATATAATTTTCTGTTATTTCTTTTGTTCATCATATAAACTTGGAGGACTTGGATAGTGCTATAAATTTTCACATTGATAATCAAAATCTGCAAAAACACACACAGTATTTTACTTTTTTCTAGAGAAATTATGTCACCTTCATATCTTTGAAATTTTCACCCCCCAATTGTGTGTTTGAATTCCTAATGAACTCTTAGCTCATCCTCAATCCCACTGGGATTTTAATCTAGTGATGATCTTAGTCTGTGTAAACAGACTAAATTAATTTTCTAGACCATGACTGAGTAGGTAAGAAATATATTGGTAGATTCTATTCTCTTTAAAATCTACCAATTTTTAAAATTTGACAGAAACAGAGTCTTTGATAATGCCTTATGAAATATTTGTTTCTTTGTTGAAATAGTTGAAATAGTTCAATATCTCAGACAAAATGCCCAACCCAATAATAATACTAAGGGCTGTAAAATGACTTAGTGCTAATTCCTACAATGATTTCCCTATTATTTCAGTGATATTATTTCCAAGTATCTTCAATACCATTAATATTTCCCAACACAGATCACACACACACACACACACACTCTCATGAACCTTAAACTCTTTAAAATAGCTCCTTTGTCCAGATCTTCATGACTTTTCTTGCTGTGGAATTACCAACATTATTCAATCAAATTATCACACTCTATCACATAAGAAAATCTTTCATTCGTTAGTTTTCATGCCCTCATAAAGAGCAAGTATTTCTTGTAAAGTGGGCAGGAAATACTTGCTGGCATATTCTAAAATAAGGCATGGTTTTCTCTATCCCTCAGACCACAATGCCCTTGCTATAGCATCCTGTTTTTGAATAAAATACAGATGCTTGCTCCCACTTTCTCTGGCTATCTTTGATCCATTCTTACTTGCACATTTCTCTACTACTTCATTTATTTCCTATCAGAAATCTATAATTGAAACTTCATGGGATATCAGTTATAGTTTGTGTCATAAGTACTTATAAGGTGGATCCAATGAGGACTACTAAAAGAAGTCTACAACAAAACAACAGAAGTAAAATAAAACAAAAACAGCAAAAGAAAAACAACCAGAAAATAAACATGGGTTCTTGGAATTCTTTTCTGGACTAACGTCTCAAATTTTGTGAAGATCTAGTAAGATAACATTGCACTAATTTTAGACTTTGCTATTATAAGCTTTAGAATTTCCTATCATAGGGAAATACTATTTAATTTAGATCTGTGTGTAAATATAGAGTCACCATGAAATGTACATCACTGTGTAGTACCTTTATATTTTTGGAAGTCTACTTCCAAAATAAAGTTTCTAAAATATTTTATTTAAAAAAATTGCAGGAAATACTGGATGCAGCGGCATACCCTATAATGCCAGAAGCCATTAGACAGGCATAATGATTTTTGCAAGGTCATTCAAAACTTCATCTACATAGAGATTTCTAGGCCAACCAGCCACATAGGGCAATTAAAACAACAGGAAAACAGGAAAACAATAGAAAAAGATTAAAGGTATTAATGACCTACACTTATTTAAGCATTACAGACTTCAGGAAGATAATTCTGGTTAGAAAAATCTCAATTTTACTACAAACCTTTTGTTGAATATTTTATAGTAGCAGAAATGATATTAAAAATAACTACTTTCTTGTCTATTTAAAATTTTTTGTTTATTCATTTTTTATTTTAAATTAATTTTGTTATATTTCTGAGAATTTTGAATATGAATATTCACATCATGCTCACCTCCTCTGATTCTTCCTTTGCCTTCCAACTTCCCCTCAAATTAATGTCCTAATAATACAGATGAATTTTTGAGTCCATTTTAGATTCAGTTGAATATAATATCATTCATAAAAGCAACCATTTAAAAATATTAGCTGAAAACATGCACATAATTTATAAAAATTGTTATCTATTTAAACATTGATATCTTAGATTTTCTGTTTTTTCTAGAAATAATTTATCCAGATATATTAACTTTACAACATTGGTAAAACAGAAGTCAGTATAGAAACAGGTGAATGGAACATTTGCTCTCCCTAATCTAGCATGTACTTTTTCATGTTAAATTATTTCATCACTGTTTAATTAGAGTTGAGCAAATCCCACAGTGTGCTTTAAAATGTGGTGTATCTTTGTTTTACAAAATCACTTTAACAAGGTAAGAAAACACTTCTCAGTCTTAATGAAATCCTCATCCCCATTGGTATCATTATATATTTTTAAGATCAGAAAAATATTAAATTAAGGAATGGATAAAAGCAATATCAACAATTACAAAAACAACAAATTTGGCCATGTAAAACGGTTCACCAGTTTATTATCACTTAGTTTTTGCTTTGCCCCTGTGAAAATGATTTATTTACAGCAACAAAAAGTCAAATTATCCTTATTTTCAGATGAAATGCTATGATATATAAGAGACCCCAAAATTCCACCAGAAAATTCTAGTAATGATCAACAATGTCACCAAAATGGCAGAATTTAGAATCAATCTACAAAAAAAATCACCAGTCTTCCATTCTTAATACCATCAAAAGTAAAATATCTAGAGGAAAACATAACCAATGTGGTTAAAAAACCTCTACAATTAAAAATTTAAATCTCTGAGATTTAAAAAAGAGACTGGTGAAAACACAGAGCATGGAATGATCTCCCATGCTAATGGATTAGTAGAAGTAATATTGTGAAAATGACCACTCTACCAAAAACAATGTACAGAATATATAAAATCCCACCAAAATACTTATGACATATTTTATAGAAATATAAAAATAAATCTGAAAATTAATTTGGAAGCACAAAAGACCTCAGATAGCCAAAGCAATCCTGAAGAAAAACAAACAAACAATACTAAATACTAAAGAGAGTTTTCCCTAGCAGATTTCAAGCAAAATGATAGATAGTACTGGCCTAAAAGGAACATTTCAATCAATGGAACAAGCTATCAAGTTCAAAGATGAGGGCACATAATTGCAGGCATCTTATATTTGTGCAAAAATAACACAGGAGGCAAGATAGCGTCTTCAGTAAGCCTTACTGAGAAAAATGGATGTGCACATTTAGAATAATGAAAATAGATCTATGTCTATCACCCTGGATAAATATGGACTCTAAGTGAATCAATATGAAACTTGAAACACTGAAATTTCTAGAAGAAAATATAACCATTACCCTACAAGATATAGGTATATGAATTTACTTCCTAAATTGGACTCTGGTTCATTCATGAAATAAGGGAGACACTTGATAAATTGTCATAAAATTTAAAAGCTCATGTTCAGCCAAATAAACAAACAACTGAGTGTAGAAGTTCATAGAATGAGGAAGAATGCTTTCCAGATATATGTCTAATAGACAAGTCATATCCAGGTAGACATAAAGAGAATCAAAAGGAAAAAAAAAAACAGTGAAGAGCAAAGAAGAGTCCAATTAAAAAAATAGGCCATGGGTCTGAACGGAGATTCTCAAAACAAGAAAATAATTTACTAAAATATGTTTCAAAAAGTAGTGATCATCCTGAGACATCAGGGGAATTTTAATTAAAGCAATTGACAACAATTTTAGTTGATATTCAGAAAAGATGGCCCCTCATTCACCATTGGTCCAGTAACAAACTGGTGCAACCACTAGGAAGTCAGTTTGGATACTCACAAAATGTTAAAAAGAGATGTACCAAATAACCAAGCTACACCATCATTGGCATTCAACCAAAATACTGGATCTTCTACTATAGAGATACTTCCTCATTCATGCTCCTCAGTGCTCTACTCACAATTACTAGGAAACTGAACCAACCTACATGTCCATAAACTGATGAGTAGATGATAAAGCTGTGGTCTATAAATGCAATTCATTTGTTCAGCTGTAAGAAAAATGAAATTGTTACATTTTTGGTAAATTAATAGAACTAGAAAATATGACTCTTGAGTTCATCCCGTCCCAGTAAGAAAAACTCTTGAAATTCTGCCTTGTTTGTGAATCCTAGCTCTGAATATTCAGATTTGATAAACAATATGAAGTAATCTCAGAAACAAAGACAGTACAAAGGGGCCCTGGTAGGAGAATGGGGGTGCTCTGGACAGAGAGTGAGTAGGACATTGATAAAATGAAAGGAGGAAGAGGAAAACTTGGGGAAAGATTCTAATTGTTGTGTGGATGGGGAGCTTAATAATGAGAGAAAAGTAACACTAGAGATGTGTGAAAAGGCCGTAGGAAAACATAATCTCTAGTTCATTTCAGTGTACACACACAGACAAAACACATATCGAAAAATACAAATATAAGGCAGGTCAGTGGTTTTTCTTTTAGTTTACTATATGTTAATTAGTTATGTCTTATTGTTACTTCTTAGAAGACTGCTATTTTCTAATTAGAGACAGCAGGCTAGGAGGGGAGGAGGGGTGCAACCAAGAGGCCTTGAAGGAGGGAAAATTATAATCATGATACATTGCATGAGAAAATAATCCATTGTTAATAACAGGGAGAAATAAAGTAACAACAGAGATTTCATCAAAGCCGTTCTACAGAGAAAATATGCAAATATATTTTAAATGGATTTTTGCTGCATAGAATTATCTGGTCTTCCCAAAGAGCCATAGACTTTCTACAAAATTGCATAGGAAACTTTCACTCACATTGTTGTTGGTAAGGGGAGTCACTAAATTTAAAGGTAAGACCATTTTGCTGACCACACCTTTCAAACATAGTCCTTAAAAGAATCATGCACTAAATGACCCAGAACTTCCTCTCTGAGCTTCAGGATGTGCTATGCAGGCTGATAAGGGAGAAAAGTAATCAGTAATCCTATCTAGCTATGTGTATTTAACAAAGTAATTATAGAATCAGAGCGGTTGAACTTAAGGAGTAGTGATTTTCACAGAAGAAGACTTGGAAGTGGAAAGGGATGGATGAAGATTATGTAGATACAGTTCTCATGTATAACTATAAAGCTCTAAAATTTTAAGTAGAAAAGTAAAGAATCTCAAGCTTGAAATCAGAAAATACATTGTTGGCAATCAACGTAGTGACATTTCAAAATTTTGTCTTTTGTGTCATACTTTAGTTTTGTTGCAAATTCTTCTGAGTCATACCATTATGACTTTAATCACTTTGCAGGTCCTTCTTCCACTAGTTATGGACTTTGTTATTTGTGTTTAATGGATGAATGCGGCAAATGTGCTAAAATGAAAGTTTGGAAAAGCAGTTATACAATAGTGGTTACTCTTGTTTAATACTGAGGATATTCTTGCTGTGATATTTCCCTCTTTGGCAAATTCAATACCAATCCGTAGGATGAATAAGTCTCAGCAGTAAAACACCACCAGTGAGTAGATGTTGGATGAGCGTACTGCATAATCCATCTAGATTTCAGTATGCAACTAAAGAATATAACCAGGTAGACAGTCAATTCGAGTCACAAAAGTCACAATAGACAAATCAGTAATTTAAAAAAAAAAGCTGTCGTCTAGGCAGCTATATCATTGAGGTCTCATGGGTATAGTTGCCCTTTCATTTCTAGGAGACACAAACTCACGATAGCTTTCCTAGTCTTCTAGCTCTCACCATCTTCCTGCCTTAAGTTAGTGATTGTGTTGGGGATATATCAATTAAGCACTGATGGTCCATTATTCTATGCGTTATGATGATTTCTGGCTCTCTGAAATGGTCTTTTCCTGCTTCACAAAAGAAGCTTCTTTGATAATGAGCTATCTGGAGATAATGATCAGAATGTAGACTGCACATAGGGATTATGCTAGTTTGATAAAGTGGAATTAGAAGAGAAAATTATCAAGGTTCCCTGTAGATGTAACCAACTGTTTTATTAAATAAAAAACACAGAACCAATGGAAGGAAGAAAGCCAAGAGGTCAGAGCTAAGAGCTAAAACCTTACCCTTCCTCCTGCAGTGGTCCTACCTCTCCGAACCAGCATCACCTCCTGTGTTAAATTCCTTATATAGAGTTTCTGTTCTGCCTTCTCATTGGCAGAAACCAACCACATGAAGGCCTCATCACGGCCTGTCTGTATAGACCTCCAGGTGTTCCATGGTTGGTATTGAGATTAAAGGCATGTGTATCCAATGCTGGCTGTATTCCTGAACACACAGAGACTTACCTAACTCTGCCTACCAAGTGCTGGGACTACAAGCGTACGCCACCACTGCCCTGCTTTCCTATGGCTTGCTAATAGCTCTGACCCCCAGGCAACTTTATTTATTAACATACAAATAACATTTTGGTACAAAAGAAAATATCACCATAGTTCCCTACCCCTACAAAAGAGCTACAGACATTTAAAACTGCTAAGAAATGGATAATTAATCTTCCCCAAGTTTGGGCCCTCTAATGAATTATCAGTCATAGAAACATATATATATATATATAAAACCAACACTAAATAAAACCAGCAGGTGGCATTTACCTATACTTGTGTTGCTATACATAAAAATAATAATAATTAAATCAAAAAGGCTATGAATTTTAGAGGGAGTGAGGGGAAGATGTGGTAGGTATTCATGAAAATAACTTTATAAAATTTCAAATAAAAAAGAAGAACTCCATTGTCTCAAGTTTCTAATTTGGAAGGTTTTTTTTAATCATACAATATAGCTGATCTGCTTCATAAACCCTTTTTTAAATAAATTGCTAGAAAGCTTTGTGTTATTATTATGTACTCATATAAACACACATGGTTTTTATTTTTCTTAATTATTCTGGTCCATTGCTTTTTCTTTATATAAACTTATCTTTTCAAAAAGCATAAAATTCTACATATAATAAATTCATATTTTCATGTCACTTCTTGATTCTATTTTTAATCATTATTTCTTTATTAAAATTTGCTTTCTTTAGTAATAGTCACCTTGTACATATAATGTTTATAGCTTTTCTCTTAAAGTTTTATATTTTAAATATGTTGCCATGACACAAACAATACATATATATTTTTTTTTCAATCATACAAATCATATATATATATGCATATGTGACACAAAGGCATAATGGCGATCATTTGAGAGTGCATTGGGGACCAGTGATAGGGGCATGGCAAATATGAGAAAGTAACAATGATAAATAAATGAAAATGTCATGAACTACATTATTTCTATGCTGAATAAAATAATAATTGAAAATTAAATTTAAAAATATAAAGTCATAGTTTTATTCTTCCAAAATCTAAATATTATTAATTTTTATTTATGTGCATGTATGCAATTTTATGTGTATGTGTGTACACATTTTTTCAGAAGTCAGAAGAGGGTGTCAGTTCCCCTGGATCTGGTATTGTGAGCCAACAGACAGAGACGCTGGGGATACAGTTTAGGACATCTGGTGCAGCACTAAGAACGCTTAACCATTAGCCCATATTTCCAGCCCTACATTTTACAACTTTTAACAAAAAATGATTTGAATAAATAGCTAAGTATATGAAATTAGTGTGTAAATGTAATTCAGCCAAATCACCCGGTGTTCTTTGAAGCTGGTGTAGATGAAATAAAGGTTGGAAGGAAATTCTTGTAATGAAATACAGAAAGGGTAAAAAGAAGCTCATTCAAAATGATTTTATTTTGAATATGTTTTCCTAATATATTATAGTATAATGATGCAGATTCATAACTTCAAACAGTCTAAGCTCTGGTAAGTATTTAGAAATCACCCCAACACTTTTCATATCAGTGTGAAATTGGTCCTTGCTGAGAGAAGAGATAGACGGGGGATGGGATGGCAGTAAAGCTCAATGGCATGGTAATACAAAAACAAAGAAAAGGATCAGCTGGATACAAGCAATAACTAAAGCTTTGTATCACAGGAGGATAACTGAGGTTAATATCAGTCGTAATGGATTAGTTGAAAAAAAGTCACTTCAGACAATTTTGAATACCCTGATCACAACAAACAAATGCTAAATGTTAGCGTGACAGATGCACTAATTACCTTGATCTCATCATTACACATTGAAAACAAATATTGAAATACCACACTGTATCCCACAAATATGCACAATTATGGAATACTTTGTAAAAATAAAAAAAATATTTTTCAAACTGAGAAAGAAATTACTCTGGTTGTATAAGGGAGTAACAAACATAACGGCAATAAAACACCATAATATTAGAGCCAAAGAGAGAAATTTAAACTCAAACAAACACAGAGTATAAAAATCTCCTTGAATGATGAGAAATGTTAATTACCACTTCAGTGTCTGGGTGTGTGTGTGTTGTAAGTGTATGTGTGAGAAAAGTGTGAACACATGCATCATTTCTGTGTGTGTGTGTGTGTGTGTGTGTGTGAAAAGGTGTGAACACATGCATCATTTCTGTTCAGTCTGAGTTCATCAAAGATAAAGCTTGCTTATGGGGATAAAGGTAAACTCTCATACCACAGCCATGGCTCCATTTCAACTGAAAATTAAAACAAAAATGGTTGACTGTGTGTGGTTATGTATGAACATTATCATTCTAAACATGTTCTTATGCCGATTGTTTGGCCACAGTTCTGTCTTCAGGAACCAAAGTCATATGGAGAGGAGCAGCTTTCTTTTGGTTTTATATGTGTTGGATTAGTGTTGGTGGCCTTATCAGAGGAAGGGAGATGGCAATTGACTTCAGGGGATCAGCCTACCGGGAAACAAAACCCTGATGGCTGAATCTCAGATAGGCAAGGTCCAGAGACCACAGACCTCAGAGTGTCTTTTGCTTCTTCTGTGCCTTCACATATTTGTGGCTGCTGATTTCTCTGGCATCTGGCATGGAGTGAATAGATGTGGGGCAATTCCCTCTCCCTGTAATGTAGTGTGTTTGTCTCATGGAATTTTTAACTTGTGGATTATTATGAAGATGATTTCTTCTTAAGCTATACTGTCTAATTGATAATAATAATAAAGTTAGTTTAAATAGAGTTCTGGGGATAAAAAATAAAACAAGGAAGTGTCACACAGCTAGAACACATGAGTTTCTGTTGAGGAGCTGTATAGACTGTGGTTTAGGTTAATGATTAAGAAGAACAACTGAGTCCCAGTTGCCTAGCTAGTTTAGATTCGTTTAATCATAATGTTAGGAAATACATTCATAGTTTTTGGAGTACGTCATAGCTGAAACAAAGCCTTGAAAATTACTTAAGGTTATACTAAGATGTTTTTGTCAAGTAGGTTTGAGTTGCAAAATGCAAGAAGACAATCTGAAGTTTTAGAAAGGCACATAGTTGAATGAGGAACTTGCTAAGTTCAGGGAACAAGAACGAAATAGCCCAATTATAATTAGCTGATGTGCTTTTCTTGCAAGGATGGGCTGATGATCAAAGGTGATGATTAATTCCTTGCACCCATTTTGCCCTCGATATCCTGTTATTAAAAAAACGAAACTGTTGATGAGTGGGTGTGCACCCTCAATATTAGAGTAGTGCTGACTCATCTTTTGTCATGTATAGAAGTTTAGGTTTGTGATTCCTTTAAGATTCCTTATAAGATTGTCTTTCAAGATAAGTAATAAAGTGATTGGTCCTTTCTTTGTAACAGCAAAACACAGCCTGCCAGTAAAAAAAACTGGGAAAAATATCCTGCTTGCTCACCCTCTGTTAATCTGTAACAAGTTATTTAGATGAAAATGTATGTCAGTTCTTGGGGTCACTTTGTTTTAATCATGTAAGGAAGATAAAAAACATGTTCTCACCTGTATTCATTATAATCATTCACTTGAAAAATAGGATATAGCCACATTGTAATATTTGTATTGCCTGAAAGATTTTGTTGGGGTATATAAGCGGCTGGGAATCAAGAGAAAAATACAGGAGCAGAATAAAGAAGGAAATCATCAAGAGAGTGTGTGTGGTGATATATTGTGTCCCTCAATATATTATGCACCCTACTAAAGCTTAACTAGAGATCAGAGGAACAGGACAAGCCACAGCTAACCTCACCTTATTGAATCCTCAGACCTACTTCCTGTATACCCACTCCTATACACCTTTCTGTTCTGTATCTCACTTCCTCTCTCTGCCTAGCTAATTTATTTCCTGTCTGTCTGTACAGACCTCCAGACCTCCATGGTTAGTGTTGGAATTAAAGGCATATGTCACCATGCCTGGCTCTGTTCCCCAGTGTGGCCTTCAACTCACAGAGATCTAGATGGATCTCTGCCTCCTGAATGCTAGGATTAAAAGCATGTGTTACCATTGCCTGACTTCTATGTTTAGTATAGTGGCTGGCTTTTTCCTCTGATCCTCAGATAAGCTTTATTAGATTGCACAATATATTGAGGGACACAATATATCACCACAAGTGTGTGAGTATATTTTTCCCTAACTCCCTACAGATAAAATAGTCACAGTAAGCAGACTTGTGGATTTTCCTTTGAGCCCTGTGTTGCTGGAGGCTGGTCCCTGAGGCAGAGGTAAGTTTGCAAAGAAGTTTTGCATTTTCATAATGGGGATGGGGGAAAGAGAAACATTAGAATTCAGATTGAAGGCTTTTGTTGTCCAACAAAAGCCACAGCACTAGGGCTTCTAAGTATAAGGTCAGACTTCCCTTAGAAGGAAGATTTTCTAGTTAAGATCTCCTGGGTAAACTGGGAGGGGAGGTAGAAGGGAAGGGATGGGGGATGGGAACAGAAAGGACTGAGATGGCCAAGTGGAGGGAGGGACAGAGAGGGAGAGCAATGAAAGAGATAGCTTGGTAGAGGGAATCATCAGGGGGTTAGGGAGAAACCTGGTGCTAGAGAAATCCCCAGGAATCCACAAGGATGACACTAAGACTCCTAACAATAACGAAGAGAGTGCCTAAACTTACCTTCCTTCATAATCAGATTAGTGACTACCCAATTGTCATCTCAGAACCTACATCCAGTAACTGATGGAAGCAGATGCAGTGATCCAACATCAAACACTGGGCTGAGCTTCTAGTCTTCATTTGAAGAGAGAGAGGAGGGATTATAGGAGCAAGTGAGGTCAAGATCCCTATGGGAAAAACCACCAAGCTGGTGGGAGCCCATGGACTCAGGCCTATCAGCTGGAGTACTTGCTTGGGACTGAACTAGGCCCTCTAAATGTGGGTGACAGTTATGTGGGTAGATCTGTTTGAGGAGCCCATGGCAGTGGGACCAGGACTTATCCTAGGTGCATGAAATGGCTTTTTGGAACACATTCCCTAGGGTGGGATACCTTGCTCAGCCTTGACATAGGGGGAAGGGGCTTGGTCCTGCCTCAACTGAGTATGCTAGACTTTGTTTACTCCCCAAAGGAGGCCTTACCCTCTCTGAGGAGTGAATAGGGGGTAGTATTGGGGGAGGTTATGAGAGGCAGGAGAAGAGGAGGAAGGGGGAACTGGGATTAGTATGTAAAATGAAAAAAAATTAAAAATAAATTAAAAAAAAGAAGGAAGAGTTGTGGTGATATATTGTATACCCTAGTAAACTTACCTGAGGATCAGAGGACAGAGCCAGTCACTAGATTAGACATAGAGATCAGGCAGTGGTGGCACATACCTTTAATCCGAGTACTTGAGATCTCATGCCTTTGCTTGGGAAGTGCACATGCCTTTAATCCCAGAAAGTGATATGACAGGCCAGAAAAAAAGGTGTATAAGGCAAGAGGAAACAGGAACTCACTCTCTTTAGGCTGAGGATTTCGTAGAAGTAAGAACTAGTGGCTGGTTGTTCTGCTTCTGTGATCTTTCAGCTTTCACCTTGATATCTGGCTCTGAGTTTTTTATTAAAAGACCATCTAAGATTCGAACTACAAAGAGTTTCTTTTTCTTGGAGAGTATGTTCTCTATATTCATTGAAGGAAGAAGAGACAGAGAAGGATGTAGTCCCATCTAACTCTCCAATCTCAAAACCTACGTTATTTTAAGTATTTAAAGTTGTTTGGGATTGTTCTTTGGACCTTTAAAAGAGATATCAATTGACTAATTTCTGTATATGTGTGGTGTATGTGTGTGTCTAATTGTGTATATGTGCACCACGTGCATACAACTACCTGTGGCAGCCTCTAGAAGAAGAGCAAGTACTTTTCATTGCTGAGACATCTCCCCATTTGCTTACTGATTATTTTTTATTTTATTAATACTTAATTTTGAATAAAATATATTTCATGATCTCATTAGTTTCAAATTCCTTTTCAAGGACTGCATCAATTCTCACATTCTTTACAATGATTTACAGAGTGGTGAAGCATCGTAAATTCACTTGTCAAAAATCAGTGATCAATTAGATGTGTATCTTCGAAAAGCATTTGCTAAAGGATAACAGCTGCTTTGCTGATGTGTCTAAACACACATGTGAGGGTTTGCCTTTAAGAGCTCCGGTGATGCGCGATTCAAAGGGCATCACTGAAATGCCTATCCGGGCATGGATGAGAATGTGTAGCAATCTTCTCCAAATTGAAACATTTCCTCCTAGAGGAACCAAATGTTGGTGAGTGCCAGAAGGTCACAGAACCCATCTCCAAGCTTCTTAAAAGCAGTAAACAGCTGCTGGGAAAAGAGGCCCTGACCAACCAGACTGTGGACAGAGAGTCTCAGACAGCGGAGCTGTTCACAAACCATCCAAATGCCCTAGACCTCCAGGGCTATGAGTCGTCACCCTAGTTCGGGTGTGCCTGTGTGTGTGTGTGTGTGTGTGTGTGTGTGTGTGTGTGTGTGTGTGTGTGTGTGTGTGTGAGAGAGAGAGAGAGAGAGAGAGAGAGAGAGAGAGAGGGGGAGAGAGAGAGAGAGAGAGAGCGCGAGCTGCTTTTGAGTCATTCCTGATGCTGGAAGTACCTACTCAGGCACATTCCTGTTATTTACCCATTATCTGAGATGCTGGTAGGCAAATGTGGTAAGATTTATGCTGAACTTTTTTTTTCTAGTGAAAATATAGATAAAAAGCTAAATTCTGTGCTAAAACTGTTGGCCAGTTCTAAAGCCTCAGTATCAGTTCATCAAACGGTTAATAGAAAATAGAAGCCAGGGAGGTACAGGGGTCCCCACTGAACCATCCTGGATAAAAGAGATATTTCCAAGAGAGAAAGAGATGTTTTGTGGCAAGGACTATCCAAGTTGCTTCTCTGATAGCCTGCCAGTAGGGCTGTATGTGTCTACCAGAGGCTTCCAGTTGAATTACAATTAATTGGTTCATTATCAATGTAAGCCCCCCTCAAAAAATAGTTGGGTTTTGGTGGATTCTGAAGCTGAGTTTATCTTAATTCAGGTCAACCCACAAAATAAAACGTTTGTGTATGCTGTTGTTGAAGGGGACACCAGCACAGAAGCGCTGCCCCCCAGACCCCAGATTAGGCACAAACCACACAGAAATACCTGTTTTCACAGACAGACCCTTTATTAATTAGGGAAGAAAAGTAAAAATGGCTGCTTTCTGACTCAGGAAGAAAACAGCAGCAAATGACCTTCTGGGCATAATGTTTAAGAGGAGGAAAAGGGGAAGTCTGTGTTAGAATGGGCTAGGATGGCGTGATGAAGGAGATTGGGATGGGGGAGAAGGGGAAGAGGACAAAGGAAAGGAGAAAGGGGCATGTTCTGGACAGAGAGAACTCAGATGTGGCACATAGGAAATTGCAGTTTATAAAGTTAAAAGTGGAAACCCTGTGTTAGGATGAGGTATTTAATTTTAATTGGACATGTTAATTAGGTGAGCAAATGGGGTTTTGATTATTGGAATCCAATATGTCTATAGCTGGACCTTAGTAGGAGGCCTCAGGAGGAGGAAGTGGCCAAAAAACGGCAACAGACCTAGTCATCTGGCTTTAGGAATAAAATCTAACTGTTTTTAGCGAAGCAGAGGGAATGGGGAGAACGGCAAAGCCTGCCAGAGCCATGCTCTCCATGCTCAAGGTGGCCAGAGTCACTTCAGTTGTGAGCCTTGGTCTTCCTGTAATCTATCCTCCATAAATATGATTTAAAAGTGGCAGCAGGACAAGGAAAACTCTTCACAGAATTCTCCAGTTCAGTGCAAGATCCCTCAGGTTTATTAACTCTATGGATTGCCACTGTCTGTCTCTTGGAATTTCTAAAGTGTAACGATCAAATCCTTTACTAAGTGTCCAGCCTTGATGTGACAACATTTTTAGTAGATGCCATGCAGGAGAAACACAGGGTTGAGGTGGTGGACTTTGCACCTCCTGCCCTCATGTGGTGTTGATAGTTTCAATAATTGCTGCTATTTCTGTCAATGGATGAAATACTGCTTTCAGAGTTATTCATGTTTATTAAGAATTTAGCAATAATTTTGAATAAAATCTCCTAAGAAAGATGTTTCTATGTCACTGGAAGAATTATCCAGAGAGATATTCATTGCTGGGGAAGAATGTCTTTCCCCCCTGGTCCCAACATGGGATGTTATCCCATTCTCAAACCTGGACAATCTATCTTGGTCAATTTTTCCCTGATTCCCTTACTTTAGGATGAGGGCATGAACTGGATTCTGCTATCTTGATTTTTGATGTTAACACTGATTCTATTTTTTCATACCTTCATATTTCATCTCTAGAATCAGTTATGAGGGCTTCTGGTTATTTGCCCCTTATGTACAGAAAGTGAGATCTGTGGTAAAGGCCAAGGCCTCAGAAAGTCACCTTTTCTGAAAGTGCCTCTGGGATCCTCAATGTTTCTGTCATGTTTCCTGAAATAACAGTAGGAATTTCATCCCCAGGACAATTCCTGTGCTGTATAACTGTACTGCTTTCAGGTAACAGACTCATAGCAGTCTTCTCTGAACACAGGTGGCTGAGAGCATAGAAAATGTACTTTGACCTATTATCTTGGATATACTTTTATTTTTAGGTTACCAGGACTTGTTTTATTTTGTATTTCATAGGGAGGCAGAATAAGTCCAAGAAAAATGAAGCTGGTTTACCATTCATGCACTATGGTGATGACCTTTTGCTGGCCAATTTACTTAAAAATATTAAAATTGTAAGTATATATTTGTGACAAAAAAAAGTTGCAAATATTTCTGAAAAAAATTAAAAGACATTGAATCTCACTGTCTGATTTTTCATCTCCACATACAAAATGTTAATAACTCTTGTCAATGGCAATGTACTGGATAACATCCACTATACAATTTATGCTGTTTATGTGAGCAAAGCAACTGCTATTTTTCATTCACCATTTTTTCTTATGTATTCCACTATGCTTACACACCTCCATGCTTCATTGTGACAATTTTGTTTATCTTCTGCTCTTTTTTACTTGAAGCCATGGGGAATAACTTTATTATGTATTTTTATACTAAAATGAATTTTGTAAGTATATACATGCATACCCTCCCAATACACGTTAGTCTTAGACTTGTCCTCTTTCAGCCCTGCTCTATCATAGATTCTTAATTTATTCATGACCTGTCCATTCCTGATCTTTTTCAAATACTTTGAAACCATTGCATTATTTTGATTCAAAAGCTGCTTATGTTTTCTTCCACATAAACGGAATCTCTCATATTTCCATATCATTTTACATCATTCTCGACACTGGAAAACCAATAGGACCCTCATCCTTGAGAGAGGCTAATTTTTGTTTTTCCAGCAGTCCTTACTTGAATGTCAATTGAAGCTCCCATGTCTATGGCTCAGGGAACATTACTAAGAGAAGGCAGAAAGATTTTGAGATTCAGATTACCATGATGTCTGTGGTTACACAGTTTCTCCTAGAAATGGCTGGATAATCAAGACTGGGCAATAGAAAAATAAATGTTTTACAATGAAGTCTCAAAAATTAAGGTAGAAAGTAAAATAGGAAGATATTGACATTGACCTCTGAGCTGCATGCATGGATGTACAAATGCACACAATTGCATGTGCCCACACCTGTACCAAGATTCTACTACAGTGAATCTGTCTTCAGTCCCTCATCTCTTGGGGATGCGGAATTAACATCACAAACCCTAGCACAGTCCCCATGTGTGTCAAATTAGCATGCACACTTTCCACAGGGCAGCCTTGACTGTTTGTCACAGGCATTTTAGATTCTCAGTGTGTTTGGTCCCGTGCCTTCCCTAACCATATTCATTTCTCATTATCTGTTTTTATCATTTTCAGATTGCCAAATAAACTAAGAAATCTTTTAACATTTAGCTATTCTTTTAAACTATTGGTATATTATTGATTAAAAGCCTTGGTTACTCTTCTTTATACTATTAATTGGGTCTTTGTTCCCATTTTGCACAGCTACTTTTAGGTGTCAATGGATATTGATTCATATACTCACGCTTCTTAATGATTTCTGCAACGTCCTTACTTGTCTCATTTTCTTCTGCCCTTTTGTGCCACCCGTAACACCCAATTACCTGATTTCAAGGTCTGCTTCTGTTTAATGCTCAGTCTCAGCTGAAAAGCTCTCGATGTTTTTCCAGCTGCCTCGACTTCCAGCTGTCGTGACTCCCCAGGTGATATGTTTGTGACACATTCCAGTTTTACCACCAAGTGACGTGGTAAATATAATACATAGCTTCACTATTTTTGAGAAAATTTGTTTGTACTTTTAACTCATTACCTTAAAGAGATTTTTCATCTTTTCCTTCTATTAATTATTCACTATATTATGGATGAAAATAAAGAGCAGAAATATTAGTCTCCAGCAAGGAAATGGTCTAAAAAAGAAAGTTCAGGTATTGGTAAACAGCAGAATTTGATATTCAGGGGTCATGGCCTATTAGTTTCTCTAATATTTTATCCAATTATGTCTATTGCAATGAAATTAAAGAATTTTGTTCTGATTATGTATTAAAAGGGAATATTGTCAAAGCTTTACATTGCTAAACATTTATCTGCAATTAGAGACATTTTCTGAAAAAATGCTTTCTCTCATATAAAGTGTGTCAAAAATTCATACAATGAAATGGAGTCCTCAACTATACATACGTGGATATTTATAAGTCATATATAATATATTTTAGTGATATGTTTCAGGGATAATATTCCATAGTTATACATTCTGCTTTGAAAGGCTAGATCCTCCTCAGACAAAGTTTTAGAAAATTATAAAATTAAGGTCCATAAAGTATGTTACATGCTTTATATTATTATATACATTTAACATCACAATAGAGTGCCTATGATTTTGTTAAATAATCATATTATTAATCAGAGTGGAAAGAAGGCAGAAAGGAGGGAAAGGAGGAAGGGAGAGATTAAAGGGTAGAGAAAGGGGGAGTTAAATAATGATAGTGCTGATGCCAGGCATAAAAGGACAAAGAAACTGGAGCAGATGTTTGTATTAAAGTTGACCAAGAGAAAATACCACACACACACACACACACACACACACAGAGAGAGAGAGAGAGAGAGAGAGAGAGAGAAATACACAGATGATTAAGTATATAAATGAATAAATAAAAATTTCTTCAAGAAACTTAAAAATGAGTACTGACTTTGCCCCTTTTTAATTTAATTTTTCTGTTTTAATTCTTTTTATTATTCTTTTAAAATATTTTTTTATTCATTTTACATACCAACCACAGATTCCTATCTAATCCCTCTTCCAGATCCCCCTCCATCTTTCCCCTCCCCTACCCATTCCTCATCCCCTCCTCCAAAAAGGAAAGTTCTCCCATGGGGGAACAGCTAAGCCTGGTACATTCAGTTGAGGCATGACCATGCCCCTCCCCACTGCACCAAGGGTGAGCAAAGTGTTCGACCATAGGTAATGGGATCCAGAAAGCCAGCTCATGCACCAGGGATAGATCCTGATCACATTGCCAGGGGCCGCTCAAACAGATCCAGCTACATTTTTCATACAATATATATTGATAATGTTTTCCCCTCTGCCAAATCTTACCAGATCCTACCCATCTCCCCACTTACACTACTTAATGTTCATTCTCTGTCTCTCTCAAAAAGAAATCCAAAAAAGAAAAAAACAAAACAGAAGTCAAATTAACAACTGCAACAACAACAGCAAAAAGACAAATTCACAGACAACAAAAATCAGGGAGGGTTTTGTTTTGGTTTGGTTATTTGTTTGTTTTGTGTGTGTGTGTGTGTGTGTGTGTGTGTGTGTGTGTGTGTGTGTGT
>CABHPH010156733.1:0-19162 GCA_902168325.1 Peromyscus nudipes | reverse complement strand
TGTGTGTGTGTGTGTGTGTGTGTGTGTGTGTGTGTGTGTGTGTGTGTTGGCAAACTATTCCTGGGTATGAGGCCTGTCCTGTGATATTGTTCATATGCCCAATGATGCTTCATTGGAGAAAGCTGAATTTCCCTTTGCCAGTGGGTATAAATTGCAAATAGCTTATTGTTTAGAAATGGGATCCTGATGTCCATTTCTCCATCTCAGTGCTGGGGCCCCATCTTGCTTGAACTGGTGCAGGTGTCCTGCAAACTGCCACAGTTTCTGTGAGTTCATGTGTGTGTCAAATTAGTTGTATCTGGACACAGTTTCCTTGCAATCATCCATCAGTTCTGGCTCTAAAAATCTTTCACCCTTCTCTTCCACTTAGATACTTGAACTTAAGGGGCTGAGTGCTCAAAAGTTTTTTGATACTCTGCACATTACATGTTTGTGGTTATTTATCTTAATCCCATCTACTGCACAAAAAAGCTTCTCTGATGAGTGTTGAGCTAAACACTGATTAAGTTCTGACATTTAGAAACATTTTAACATGGACTTCTTGATATCTTATGGAACTCTTTCAAATGAAATATTTTTAAATGACGAAGGTGTTTAAAAGAAACACATGGTAATATAAAGAAGCATTACTGGCATAGCTATCAAGTTACTATATCAAAATGACTATGCTTTTATAATACTTTATTTCATAACATGATTTTTTGTAGGTAATAAAACAGTAATTTCCATGTAGTGATGATCATTAATAGAAAACTGACCTTCAGAAAAATAAGAGACTAGTATTATTTTAAGTAATTACTGTGATAACTATTTGTAAAAATGTTATTACTTTCTAAAGTAGTATATAAAATGGAAATAAAGGCAAATTTTCAATTAGAATGGGATTGTCCTCTAAATTACTGGAATCTCTTCATTCAATTCTGAGTCATCTCCTGAAGGTAGTTAGACTATGCTAGCAGCTAAAAGAGCAATCAGAGCTCTTTAGCAGAGGCACAAGCCAGCGTTCTTCAAGACTGGGAAAGAACCTTTGGGTAAATAGCATTCTCTGATGTAAGTGTGATACACAGAGAATTAAATGAAGCAATATATGGGCATGTGAAAATTTTCTTTTGTTTATATTTATTAACTAACTACTAGTAAAGATCTTTATTTAAATAAAATAAGTAATCCTACTTATAATCATTTTGTGCATGTTTTAGTGACCATATTATAAATAAAATGGCTATGTTAATATAGTAATTCCAGGAAAGGATGAAATTTTAATGATCTTAAATTCGTAGTACCTGAAAAAGCTGATAATCAAATTTGTAAAAAAGGCTAAAAATTTAGCTCTATTCTCTTCAGTTTTCTGAAGAATAAAATGGCATACACATATACATTTCACCTATGTGCAAACTGTTCTTAATTTTCTTATTTCACTTTTATGCTTAAAATATAAATAAGCAATTCAGATTCATAGTGCATTAAATAATAACTAGTTCATAGTATCTGACAATCTCAGATAGACAGAAAGGAATACAAATAGGTATGTATTTCTTTCAGCACAAACTAATTCAGTCTAAGCTAGGCAATACACCTTGCACACTTGAAATGAGGCACTCTTAGAATCATCACTTATATCATGTTTACCTCTCTATCTGAAAGAAAGTCCTTGCAGGATGCATTTTTCCCTGCATTTAGTTTCAAAAGAAGACCTGTGTATAAACATCATTTCTGTTCATATTTAAGAATGTCCTTTAGGTCATTGAAACTTTCTTGTCTGCTTTCAAGTGTGTAATGTAATTTGGAAGGTGCTAACAATTTACTTTTATGGAGGAAACTTAATTATAATTTTCTAATTATAAACTACAGTTCAACATTGTTAGTTGAAGAATTAAATATACAAAATACAATTCAAAATGCAGTCATACATAGTCATTATCCCCTGCTGTTGCAGGGGATGTTGTGTGTGTGTGTGTGTGTGTGTGTTTTCTCCCTTAATTTAACTTTATGCAAAAAGTGTTGAAATAATAGTCCAAACTAAGGAAGTCATGTAGCCTTTTGCATGGATCTGCTGTCCATTACATTGTACATCACTGAACTTGTCTGTCTTCCTCTCTCTATGTCCAGCATTAGTTCTACATCAGTGTCAAAATGTCGTTCATTTCAGCATACACCGCCACAATCTGTTTGTTCAGGGAGCAGTGTTACTCCTTCTTACAAGATCTCAGCATTGAATTTTTAGACAAAGGAGAAAATGATTTTGCTCTTTTTATGTAGTAGTGCTGTACAGGGACAGAATCTGCTTCCTTCTCATCAGCCTACGGGTTATACGTAACCATTTGTTTTGTGCACTAGTTGAAGCACTGTTCTTCCTTGTGCAGCACCCTAATCTTTTGTGAATGTGTTAAGCACATACGCCAAACATTTGTTCTTTCATTTGCTCCACCTCCAACACTTTCTTTAGGGCTGAATTTGGATGTAAAGAAACATTGAACAAGTTTCCTCTGGGGAGGACACCTGTATTCATGTCCCAGATAACTATTCTACCTTATTTCAAACTCTTAATAAGAAAGAGGTAGGAATACTAATTGTTCAGATTAAGAGAATATGAATATATAAATACATATTATATATACATACATACCCTTCTTCAGACTGTTAACTTTAAAATACTGAAGTCAATGTCTTAATAATTTTATTGATAAATTATTAAACCAACATATAGAAAGTCTTAAATTTTGCAACTACTGTGGCAATGAGAAAAAGAAATTAATGTAAGTGGAAACCTATTGTTTAGCTTTTTCCTATATATTGAACTTTTGCTCCTAAAAGGAGGAGAGAGTCTCATAATGTTCTGAAAGTTAAAAATACAAGGTTTATGAATGCCACTAAACTTCCGACACTCAGGGCAGTCACAACATTATGCGACTGAAGGAGAATTCTTCTCTGAGGTTATTTAATTCCTAAGGAATTGCTAAGATAGAGGAGACACCTCACTGGAGCTTCCTGAATGCTGGACAATATGAACACAACTTTCATGAGTCAACTTTGATGCTGGAGTTGGTTTTTCAGTAATAAGGCTGCCTTCTTATCACACATGTTGTTATCAGTAATCTCTCAACTCTGCTATTGTAAATTACCCTAGAAACTCACTGGTTCACAACTAATGGATGAAAGTAGAAAAAAAAAGTCATTCTGAATGAGCTATCCCAGACCCAGAAAGATAAATATATTGACATATATTCTCCTATATGTCAATATTAGTTGTTAGATCAATAATAACCAGACTACAATCCATAGAGCCACAAAGGATAGGTATAGAGTAAGGGAATAAAGGGGGCAGATCAATCTCCTTAGAGAAGGGAACTAGAATAGATATTAACAGATGGGAGTCTGGCCTGGAACTGGAGAATCAAGCCAGAAGGGGAGGGAAGAGGAGGTTGCTGGAAGGGATATGGGAAGAGACATCTAAAAATAAGAGGTGTTTGAGGAATAATATGGAAAGCTAATACAGTAGAAACTTCCTAAAATATGTATGTATATGAAGGCAATATAGAGAAAATCCCCAAATATAATTGGTAAGACAGTCCAAACTGGCCATGTCTTTTTTTCCAAAAGAAGATTCCATGACCAAAACTGAGTAATATCTAATTGAGTTGTTGGACAAAGGGGTCTCCTGGGAACCCTTAAACAACTCAGAATGTTGCCAACTCTATAGATTCTTCCCCACAATCCAACTTCAAGGCCCCATTGCTGAAGACAACACATACACCACATATTGACGGTGGAGATGTCAAGCTGGTGCCTATGTAAGGACTTTACCCCTCCTTTCTTGAGTCTTTGGTACAATAAAGAACTCTGCATGCTATGAAAAGAACATAAACACCAATCTAGCTATAAAACATTTATCTACGGTGATGTACTGCCTGCAAGATACGCTAGGATAATGGTGGCACAAAGCATGGGAGAGTCGCCAGTCAATAACTGATTTGACTTAAGGCCTATTCACGGAGATGGAACTCATACCTGACACTGACTGGATAATCAAGAAACAGGAAGAATAAATAGCTCAGTGACCTATCGAGATAGAGAGAGAGAGAGAGAGAGAGAGAGAGAGAGAGAGAGAGAGAGAGGGAGAGAAAGAGAAGGGGAGGGGGGAGGAGGGGAGGGAGGGAGGGAGGGAGGGAGGAAGGAAGGAAGGAAGGAAGGAAGGAAGGAAGGAAGGAAAGAAGACAAAAAATTGTAGTGATCCACCCCTCCTCCATAATTGCTCAGAAAGGAGCAGGTTTCCCATCAGTTTCAGCAAAGCTTGGCATATCAAACTGCCATAAGACCAAGCACCTCACCCTGTATTCAGGCTGGACAAGACAATCCAACATGAGGCTTGACTCATGGGAACTCGCAGAGTCTGAAATAACAACAAGGGACCATGCATGGGACCGACCTAGGCCCTCAGCATATATATGTGTGAGTTGTGAAGCTTTGTCTACATGTGGGACTGCCGACACTGGAAACAGACGCTGTCCCTGGTGCTTCGATTGACTCTTAGGAAACAATGGCTTCTAAGGGAGCTACAGTCACTTGGTGGCCATGGCCAAGGGCAAGTTGCTTTCTTCCAGTGAATGAGCCCATAATCAGGCAAAATTGGCCACACTAATTAGACTCCTTCGTTTTCAATGAATAGATACATACATAAGTAAAACGGAGGACATGAAATTGGGGAGAAATGTGGTAGTTTCAGAAGGACGGATGGAGGAGGAAAGGGAGAGAAGACTGTGATCAGGATAGTTTTATATATATACAATATTCTGGAAGTAGTTTTTTTTAAGGAAATAGTAATTACCTTTACGATCTGAAATGAAGACCAACTATTTAGGTTAAATCAAAATTTTATGAACTGTAAGCACTAAACCTGAACATAGAGAGATTCAGTATACAAAAATATACTCAAACTGTGCTAAAAATAGAAAATCACTTAATCATTAACAACACATTGGTAATACATCTTAACAATTTTGGAGTTTTAATATAGAAGGTTTATTGAAATCCGTGGTTTTTTTCTAAGATAAAATCCTAATTTTCAACCAATGTTATGCATGATATTTACTAATTTCTCATTTTACATTCTTAATTATTAAATTATATAACAAATAAATATTAAGATGATTAAATATTTTTGAAATATTTGTTACAGCGAAGTCATTATTCACAATAATTACTGAAAATGTTATTTAGCAACAATGTCATTTTATTTGTTACAGGAATTGTCACCTGAACAACACATAGAAACCAGAGAAAACACATGAGCATATTAAATCAATAAAATTATTATATTAATTTTAAATAATATAAGAACATACCTATTATAGTCAATGAATTCTAATTTCTATTTCAAACTAAAACATCTCATTTACAGCTTTTTTGTATTTTAATTTATGTTAATGTTAGGAGGTACAATGTTGCCCTTTTTATATTTGGATGTATATTTAAATCAAGAAGAGTTTTACATTATTGCTGACCATTTTAAAATTCCTATGTAAAGTGTTTGTAAGATGCACGTTTGCTTTAATAGAAACTGGAATGTGTCCTAGATTAGACATCTGTGCCTTTAACTTTCATTCTGGCAGCCGATTTATTTTTATAAAGAATGAATTTCTGAAATTTTTGAACAGTGCTATGTCTTCAGTAAGAGATGGAGCATCGTGGTGGTGCTCCCCTCCTGTCGGACTGCTCCATCTTTGCTGGAACACTTAGGACTGTCTTGACATCAAAACATTGTCTCTATGGTTGTTATTGTGCAGGTACAATTCTGGCTTTATTTTAGAGTAACCACAGAGCAACAATGAAGGAGAAATATGGCACCCTAGTGAGAAGCTTACATAAAAATGCAAAATTTATGTAAGTTATATCCAAATCCATATGTGACTGCTGAATAATGATGATACACGAAGAAAACATGCCATCAAAAATTTACTGACTTCCCCTATGCTTTATATTACGAACCCTCTCTTTTTGTTATAACACAGAATAGATTGAATAGTAAAATGGTGTATTCCTGGAGTGCCTAATCTGATAGTTGATACATAAAGGTAGGTTGAGGCAGCATAAACAGATTTCTTGCTTATCCCTTGTCTTCAATTGATTTATAAGGCATTCCTTGGTAAATAATTGCAGTTCTGATTAAGAAATTATGATGTGTAAAATTCCTAAAGACAGAAAAAAGGCTAAGATTTTATGAGTGACTATTCTGCAACTGCTATTATCTTATATTAATTATTAAAATAATAGAACATAATTCCCTCCCTTGCCTTGTTTCAGTTGAGAAGATAGTCACTCAAGATGTCTGTCATCTTTGAGACCTCATTTCTTGTGCACAGTATTGTTTATAATTATCAAAATTAAAATAGGTAAAATGTAGCACAAATGAAAGAAGTAAAACTTTACTATAATACAAAAATGAAAATACCACTACTATCTATTATAAAATGAAAGAAATTCACAATATGATTCTCATTGAAATAAACGAAGGCACAACATAACAGATTGTGGTGATATATTATGTCCCCCAGTATAATGTGCATCCTAATAAACTTATCTAGGGTCAGAGGACAGAACAGCCACTAGATAGACATAGAGAACAGAAAATGGTGGCACACACGCCTTTAATCCTATCACTTGGGAGGCAGAGATCCATCTGGATCTCTTTGAGTTCAAAGCCACACTGGAAACAGCCAAGCATGATGACTCACACCTTTAGTCCCAGGAAGTGATGGCAGAAAGCAGAAAGGTATATAATGTGTGAAAACCAGGAACTAGAGCTGGTTAAGCTTTGAGGCTTTTAGCAGCAGTTCAGCTGAGATCCATTTGGATGAGGACACAGAGGCTTCCAGTTTGAGGAAACAGGATCAGCCGAGGAACTGGTAATGTGAGGTGACTGTGGCTTATTCTGCTTCTCTGATCTTCCTGCATTCACCCTAATACCTGGTCCTGGGTTTGATTTTATTAATAAGACCTTTTAAGATTCGTGCTACAACAGAGATTCAGTGATTATGAAGGTTAAAAAAAAAGTCTACATGCATACACCACTAAGATAAACTAGGAGTAGATATGGTACTGAAATGCAGAAGGGAGTGAGAGAGCTTGGTACTGTGCATGTGATCAACAATGTTTTTATTTTTCCCCTTGGCCTCAAGGTCTTTACATGGTAAATTTCTTGTGAGATTTTTTTTTTCAGTAAAGTGCTAATCTCACATATGGGTAATTCTTTTTCCTGAATGATGGTAATACACCGTTAAAAGGTTTATTAACATGACTAGTGATGAAGTAGTTGGAGAAAACAATAAACCTGTCAAGCTTGATTAAGAACTTACATGGTTCTGTAATTAGTTAATAACTATAAAATCCTTGTAAGGAATGATAGGAGGATATGTTTTCTTGGAAAGTTGAAATGAGACTGTAAAAACTATACAATTTTAAATTAGAGTATAAATTCAACTTACACACAGTAATGGACTTTTGAAGTCTTTATTTTCTAATATTAAGCACATTGTTTCCACCTATAAATCACTCCCTCTTAAAAGGAATTGTTCTGTAAGTCAGAAATGAGATTAACACTTATTTCCTGTTTTGTGTCCATTATTAGAAGATCCAGTTTCTACTGGCATGGGTGTTTTCATGTCTCCAGTACATGGAAGCAGTGAATTTATCTCAGCATCACGGACGGTACTCACAGTATTTCTGGCTGGACCTACTTCAAAAGAAGCTGAGATGGGCCCTCTAAGTTTGGTTGCATTACTTTGTTTTCATTTCAAAAATCATCAATATCTAATTTATGTTAGAGAATGTCATGTTAGAGGTCACTTAGAATTTTGATTTATTTCCTCCTACAAATGACCAATTTGAGACAACATTACAAGAATTCACTGTGATATGACAAATGTAATATGAATGAACTTGTTCATATTGATAATTTGTAATTTTCTAATTTCTAATTTTAAAACATGAATACAGTAATATATCTCTTAGTTGTTCATTTCCACTCTATATATGCAATCGCGTATTCATGGTTTTTCATATATTTGCGATAAACATATATGTATACTTGTATGTTTATAGTGATGCATTAAAAATGTGACATTGATGTAGATTTTTATTCATCCTTTGAATATTCACTTACTGGAATGGAACTATACAATTTTCTTCCTAGACTGTTCCTTAGAAAGTCTTTCCCATCCTAATAAATTGCTCTGGCATCTATCCAGTAAACTTAATTAAACATAAAAATCATTTATAACATTTTTCATCCTGCAGTCCATGCTACCAATAGTTCTTCTTGCCACATCTCATTTTCTTCAATGATTCTAATTAAAAGCATCTAGGCTTCTCAAAATTATTATGTGCTTTCCTGACAGAATACATCATGTAAGAAATATTGAAATGCTATCTATATTCTTACCAGTATCTATATAATCTTTTTTAGTGATACCAGGCAACCTAACATGTGTGATTTCAACTTGGATTTCTGTAAGATTAGTCATGCTTAAGAATTTTCATGTATCTGTAAGCCATTTGTCTGTTTGCTTCTGATTAGTATCTGTGATGATCCCTTTAACCTTTAAAATTCCATTGTTCAATCTGTTGCTATTTTACAATAGCAGGTTATTCTGCATTTTGGATATTAGCCCTGGAATTTATATGTTGGTTTGAAAACGTTTTCCCCTGTGTGTGGCTTGCCTTGTTTTCTTTCCTGTGTAGACGCCATGTGAGTTAAAGTAATCCACTTTCCCTTCGTTGCTTTCAGTACCTGATAATCTTTCAAGAGTTCATCTTGAAACTGCAAACCATGGCAAGAACCTTCTTCTGTAGTTACTTCTAGCCTTTGAATTTTTTGAATTTTGTTTGTTTTGAATCTATTTTCAGTTGATCCCTGTATAAGAAGTGATATGATTTGTTTTTCTTTTGCATTTGGTATTCCTTTTTATTAACTCTGTTTATTCCAGAAACTGCATTTTCCTAATGTTTGTATTTGATACCTTTGTGGACAATAAGCTGAGAGCTGGCATGTGAGTTTGTTTTCAGGTCATTCATCTTCTTCAAATTAGCGATGCATCTTTTGCTGTAACATTGCCATCATTTTTGACTACTGTACTTTTTGAATATATTTTGAAACATAGCCGTGTGATACTTCAAGCTTTGTTGTTAAGTCAATGTTACTTTGGCTATGTAATGTATTTCATTATTCTATGTGAATTTTATGGTTTTCCTATTTCTGTGAGGAACCAGATTGGAATTTATATTGATATTTCAATGAAAAGTGGATTATTTAAGATGATATTCACATTTTACTGATATGATTTCTAGTTCATAAACATCTCTATGATTTTGTACTATTTTCCACCTTCTGTGGATGTTTTTATACAGTTCTGTGATAATAGTATTGTATGTTGACACCTAACTTAGCAAGAAAGCAAGGTATTTCATTGAATAATAAAAGTAGAATAAATGGGTGAGTATGAAGCATCACTGAAGAAAAGACCTTGCCAAGGAACTCCAATGACCTTAGTTCAATACCCAGAGCTCACATTGGGTCAGGGAATGCACTCTCAAATGTTGTCTCTAACTTCCAAATATGATGGTGTGACGTTTGTGCCCCTGCACTCACACACACCAACAACATTCATTCACGAACACAATAAGAGATGAAGTGCATAGTATTGCCATATCATACAAAAATCCCATTTCAATTTTTATGTTCAGAGAAAAAGATGTTAACATGTTAAAGAGATATCAGGATCTCTACATACATAATTGTATTATTCATGAAAGCCAAGATGCTTAAACACTCAAACTGCCTAGCAGTAGATGAACAGATTTTCAAACTGTAGTTTATATGTGCAATAAAATGCTAATCAGCCTTGAAATAAAACCCATGAGATTCTATCATTTACCACAACCTGGATAAGATAACAGGGCATTATAGTAAATGAAATAAGGCATGCAGAGAGAAAAATCACCATATGTTCTCACAGTTGTACTCTTAACCATTTGACTGCAATAAAATAAGAGCACGAATCACATATTCCAGAGCTAGAAGGTATGGAAATTGAAGTTGTTCATCAAAAGAAGCAGTATGTCAAAGACAGGAATAGACCCAGTGACCTGCAGTCTGCTGTGGTGACTACAGATCATCTATTTTAGTTTACTTTGTATTTCAAAACATTTTAAAAAATGATTGTTTAGTGAAAGGAAACAAACACAGGTACAAATACCAAATGTTCACCACAAAGAAAAAATTTAAGATATGGAAATACAGTAGCATGATTTTTATCATGACACATTCATGTCTGTATTAAACTACATTGTACCTCATAATATCTACAGTTAATTTATAATTACAAATAAAAGGGGAGCAAAAAAGTGAATAAACTGCTGCTAACTATAAGACACACTGTTCCTGGAGAGCTTCTCTACAGGTCCCACCAAGCCCCGCAGTCCCACAACCCACGTATAAAATAATCACTCAGACGCTTATAGTACTTATAAACTGTATGGCCATGGCAGGCTTCTTGTTAACTGTTCTTATATCTTAAATTAATCCATTTCTATAAACTATACCTTGCCACGTGGCTCGTGGCTTACCAGCATCTTCACATGCTGCTTGTCCTGGCGGCGGCTGGCAGTGTCTCTCTCTGACTCAGCCTTCCACTTACCAGAATTCTTCTCCCTGTTAGTCCCGCCTATACTCCCTGCCTGGCCACTGGCCAATCAGTGTGGTATTGTGTTCCCCAAAATATTGTGCATGCTAATAAACTTAGCTGGAAGGTCTGAGAGACAGAACAAGCCACAGCTAACCTCACCTGGCCAATTCCTCAGGTGGTCTGGTTTCCTCAGACTGGAAGCCTCTGTGTCCTCATATTCGAATGGCTCTCAGCTGAACTGTGCTGCTAGAAGCCTGAAGCTTAACCAGCCAAATGCTTCTAGTTTTTGGTCCTCATGCCTTATATACCTTTCTGCTTTCTACCACCATTCCCTGGGGTTAAAGGCTCGTTTTTCTGGGATTAAAGGCGTGTGTCACCATGCCTGGCCATTTCCAATGTGGCCTTGAACTCACAGAGATCCAGAGGGATTTCTGTCTCTGGAATGCTAGGATTAAAGGCGTGTGCTACTACTGCCTATCCTCATGTTCAATATTGTGGCTGTCCTGTCTCTGACCCCAGATAAGTTTATTAAAGTACACAATATTTTGAGGAATACAATACCACCACAAATCAGTGTTTTATTTATTGACCAATCAGAGCAGTTTGACATACAGACCATCCCACAGCAACACACTTGAGAATGTTATTGTGTTTTCTAAAATATCTTGTGCCTTTCATTCACTTATTAAGTCTACACTCTTGTTTATGACCTGAATGTCTGTACTTCAAGCTTTCTTCCCCAAACCAGCACTCAATACCCTTCAACTCAGTGCATTATTTTTGTGAAATACTGTAATTCTATTCCTTGAACAGCAAGTTCTTCTACCCTTGTCAATTGATATGTTACTTTGATATCTTGCAAAGACCTTTCTTTGACAGACTTCTGAGAATAGTTTACTTCTGGCTACCCACTCATCAGTGCCCACATTATCGTCTGAGTTATTCTATTCCGTCACAGAGCACAAATTATTCACCGTTTTTGTCTTTCTCTCCAAATGTTTCTATCTTTATTGGTATTAATATAACTCTGGTTCTTCACTAAGGTCTTTATGCTTTTATAATTTCTAAAATTTAAACTTTTGGAGAAAAAAAAGAATCTTTTTCATGCTTAATAGCTTTCTGCTAATGTGTAGCAAGTATCTACCTTTCACATGAAAAATACCACAGTGCAGGAGCTCGAGGGAACACAGATTTGTAACTTTGTAGTTCTGGAGGTCAGCAGTAAAAAAGTTTCTCAGTGAATGAAAAGCATAGTGCTGGGAGGTGGAACTGCATGTTTTTTCCAGGAAGCCTGGAGAGGAGGAGTTTGTTGTTCCCTTTGAGAGATTTTACAAATGTATCTCTATCATTTCGTTCTTACCCCCATGCAAAAGCAGAGCGATGAGCAAGCATTCCTTGCGGTACCACCTTCCTGGTTCTGTCGCTCTGCCCTTGTCTGCCTTCACGGAGAGCCTCATGATTATATTAGATCTGGGTGATTAACCAACAACAACTTCTCCATCTCAGAGTCAGCTAATTATCCATCCTGATTGCATCTGTGCTATAAAGTCCTACTTGACCAAATTTTTAACAGATTCATTAAGTTGGAAGAATAATGCAGGGTTTCAGAGAGTCCGTCATTGTCTCGAAAATAGTGCATACTTCTCACTGTTCTCAGTGAGTGGGAACTTGTTAAAGTTCCACGTTTACTAACTGCTCACTATTTGCGTTTAATTTAGTAGTTTGGCAATATTTCTGTATTTATCGAAACACTCAAAATGTATTAACATAAGCCTCTACTTGTTTATTTTTATTATGTTTTAAACTACATACGGAAGCATTAGAAGAACATACTTCATGCCCCTCCTTTCCCAAACAACACTTCCTATGTAGCCCCTTCTCCGTCCCAAATTCATGAGCTGTTCATTAATTATTATTCTAACTTATATATGCATACATGTGCATTTGAGTATTTTATTGTATAGTGTGTAATATTCAACAATGATTCGATGATCATAATCATTGGCATTTGTTATTGACTTTATCCTTCTGGAATTCCTGTCTGTAAGAATGATTATGATAAAATTGTATTCACTGTAAATAATAAAATGGGTCCATTCAAAGCAACAGTTTTCACAGTCATTGATTTGGGAGCATGTGTTTGTCAAAAGTGGCCTATAAGAAAAGGCTGAGAAAAGACTATTTTGGTCTTCTAGTTCCTATTATTTCCTGTCACCTGTCAGTTGCATCTTTTCACATCTGTTTTGAAATATGTTATCATCAGCTCTGTTCAATTTCCAGTATTTGTGACTCATTCTGCTTTTCTTAATCACTTCCCCCAAAGTAATCATAATCTCCCTCAATTGCTTTGGAGAGAGGAAGTAGAACATATTTAATCCCCTCATCACAATCTAAACTGCATTCTATACAATTCACAAAATGCGTCAAATCATGTTTATAAAAATAATTTTCAAATGGTGACAAATCAAAACCCTTATTTTACGTGTGCTATCATGAAGACTCATTGTTCCTATAAGCCCTTGAAGGCTTCAGGAAAACAAATTTGCAATTTCCATTACTCAACTGATTTCTTCATCCTTAGCATTTGCATATGAGCTTTGAGATATCTGATATATCATGAACTGTTTGTCTGGACAGATATTCATTGTTTCCTTATGTTCATATGTTCATTTTTACTACATTTTAAACATTTTCTTTCACCTTATCTTTATTATTCTTATTCATTTCTTGATTTTTTAAGTCCTTTATCTTTTTATTGACTGGTTTTCTTTATATATCTAATAAATAAATACATACAGTTTAAGAATGTATAAGCCTCAAAAATTATCTAACATTAGAAAAGGAGCAAAGTGGCTTTTTCTATAATCTTGGTTTTATTGAAAATATATTTTTTCTTCCATTACACTGTTCCACTCTCATTTCATGGCAAGCATTTTACCGATTGAGCTGTCTATCTAAACCCATTTCTGATTCTCTCTCTCTCTCTCTCTCTCTCTCTCTCTCTCTCTCTCTCTTTCTCTCCTCCTCCTCCTCTCCTCTCCTCTCCCTCTCCTTCTCTCTCTCGCTAATAAAGCTGAGTTTTGTGCAGCTTAGTTTTTGTCAGTTGACACAAACCTTAACATACTTTAGATGAGGAAACATCAATTGAGGAATGACACTTACCCCATTGGCTGGTGGGCATGATTGTGGGAAATTTTCTTGGTTGCTGATTGATGTGGGAGTGCACAGACCACAGCGGGTTGTCCCATATTTGAGTATGGCCTGTATGAGGAAAATAGTTGAGTGAGCCATGAGAAATAAGCCAGTAAGAACCATTCCTCCATGGTCTCTGCTTCAGTTCTTGTTCCAGATATCTGCCTTGAGTATCTACCCTGGTTTCCCTCAATGTTGGGCTGTAACCTTCATGCTAAAAATAAACACCTTCCTCCTGTAAAAATCTAACAAACAAACAAAAACCACAAAAAATGGATTTTTATACAATATATTCTGATTATGATATCCTCTCCCCCAACTCCTCCCAGATCCTCCCCATTTTTCTCTCTAAAAGCAATTTTATTTTGGAGAAGTAGTGTATTTCACCATCTTATTTAGTTTTTTTTGTACTGTTCTATTTTTTTTAGCTACTAGGTCCGTCCTTCCTTCCTTCCTTCCTCCCTTCATTCCTTCTTTCCTTTCTGTCTTTCTTTTGTTTGGAAATAGATTCTTCTCTCATACACTACATTATGACCATAGTTTCCCCTCTCTCGACTTCCTCCCAGCTCCACCCCACCTCCTTTCTCCCCTGATCCACTCCGTCTGTTTCCTCTTCATAAAATAGCGTGCTTCCAAGAGATTACAACCAAGTATGACAAACAAGATACAATAAAAATAAAGCAAAAGCCCACATCGAGGGTGGGCAAGGCAGCCCAATGGAAAGAAAAGAGTCCCAAGAGCAGGCAAAAGAGCCAGAGACACACCCGCTCCCACTATTAGGAGTCCCACAAAAACACTAAGCTAATAGCCATAACAGATATGCAGAAGACAAGGTATAGACCCTTGAAGGCTCTATGTTTGCTGTTTCAGTCTCTGTTAACCAAAATGAGCCCTGCTTAGCTGATTCAGTTTCCAACTTGCAAGATTTCCTGAGGCAGTGGTGGCACAAAACTGTGGGAGTGGCCAATCAATATCTGGTTTATTTTTAGGCTCATGGCAGCCACAAGAGGGGGTCCATGCCATATACTGCCTTGATGGCTAGGAAATGGAGACTGGAGAACCCAGAAACATAGGGTAGAACCAAATACAACTGGGAAATATATATGTTCTGCTGTACTCATAGATCAGTGCCTTGTCCAGTCATCACCAGAGAGGCTTCCTCTGACAGCAGATGGGAACTACGAGGTGTTTTCATCTCTGTTGTAATTATGTTCAGAGTTTCACAGTTTTCCATAAAGGGTTGGATGGCGCCTTTGTTGCTAGTCTGAGATGATGCAGAACAGAAGAGTGATAGGAACAAACAGTGAAACAGGATCTTCGAACTGGTTCACTGGGAAACAGAGATGGGGGCAGTCATGGGAGGAGCAGGCACAGCAGGAAGGTAGAGGGAGAATGAGGAAAGAGGCAGAGACTAGCATTTCATTCAAAGTAGGAGTTTTCTTCATTTAACAAGATCTCAGGCTTATTTCCTTTTTATTTAAATATATCTAAAATGATTTTGTTGCCTTAAAAATACTCAGCCTTATATTTTCTTAATTTATGAGGCAGATGTTTTCTAAAACTAGTTTCATTTTATTGATTTCTATTTACAAAGAGAAAATATGAGAAGGTCGAAATTTGTTTTCATACTGAACACCAAAGTTTACTCAAATTACTTTTAAGGTTAAAGTTATGGTAGAATTTAGGTTTCTGGGGACCAAACTGTTTAACTTAATGAATTTTTGAAACTAAAATGTTAACTATTTTTATTCATACCTATTAAATTTTATATGCACTTACATTACATTTGGGAAGTTAAAGTTTCAGCTGTAATATTAGATTACAAATTATGAACTGAAGGATGATTTCCAAATTTCTTTCTGTGAATATAGACAAACAATTAAACATATACATTGGAAAGAAAATATTCAGTGGTCGAATATTTTTATCATGCATTAGCCAGGGATTGATAATCAGAAACACAATGTAAGTAGAATAATTCTTTCATATTTCAGACATTAACCTCCTAGAAATAGCTGTATATGAATTATAGACTAATAATTAAAATAAACTGTTTAGTCTTACCCTTTGACATTTATATAGGTTGAAAAATTAATCAGTAGTTTACCAATTAAATTTCTTGGACATCATTTGATCCCTATTTCATTTATTTGTATGTGTTTGTGTGTCATCAATACATGTGCACTTAGTCATGTATATGTGCATGTGTGAGCATGCAACGGGAGGCTCAGGATGATGTCAGATGCTAGCCCATTCCTCAATAATTTTCCAACTTTGGTGGAGTGAGACATGTCTAGGACCAAGCCTGGAGTTCTGCAATTTGGCCAACAAACTCCAAGGATCTTCTGCCTCCTCCTTATTAGCTTTTCATATTACCTCTCCAATGGTCTTTAATTTTATAACCTGTATTCCCTCTCTTCCCTCCCCTCTTCCTTGCATCATATTTTTTTACAAGGCTTGTTAACTATAAACTTTACATGAATTCTCCACAAATTATCTGCTACGGTTTTAAATATAACAACAATTGAAAACGTCATTCCTGTCTACTTTATAACACTACATCATCTTTTACCAATGTGCTCAGCTGTCACTAACACTGGCAATGTCGAGTATTAGTGGGAGGTCCTGATTTTTTTATTAAATTTAATTTTACATATCAGTCACGTATTCCCTTGTTCTCACCCCTCTCATCCACCCCCCCAGCCCACCCCACATTCCCATCTCCTCCAGGGCAAAGACTCCCCTGAGGATTGAGTTCAGCCTGGTAGATTCAGTCCAGGCAGGTCCAGTCCCCTCCTCCCAGGCTGAGCCAAGTGTCCCTGTATAAGCCCCAGGTTCGAAACATATTTTGAATGTATAGATTTAGATAGCTGAGGGAATATTTAGCACCAAAATATCATTTACTAATCACACTAGCATTGTAGGAGTTATTATATTATTTCATATAATATTATATTATTTCATATAATAAATTACCAATATTATATATTAGTTTAATATGTACAATATAATTGCAAATAAATAACATATTCATAGTAAAGTTTTATTTTATTGATAACCAGTATATTAACTGATATTATCAACAACTGTCCTTAAATGATAAAATCAAGAACATGCAGGAAGAGTTCCAAAGAAAGAACTGGAGGATTACTACAAGTATGAGACCTGCTTGGACTGCACAGTGAGTCCTAGCCCAGCCTAGTGCACACAGTGAGGAGTTATCTCAACAAATAATGAACAAGTAAAAAAAAAAGAGTGAAATGAAAAAAAATCATAGACAGATATAAGACATGTCTCAAAAGATTGTACAGAGACTGTTTGTTATAAAAGCATAATGAAAACATTACCCACCTGAAAAAACTTTCCAAAATCTAAACATTATACTGAAACAAACAAACAACAATAAAAAGAAGTCAAACTTTTCTCTCCCTCTTTGAAAGTTTCATCAATCTCTGCAGTTTAGACTCTCTCTCTCTGTATACTGTCTGGCTGTGAGTCAGAGGGCATGGAGGACATGGCCCACAGAATCAATTAAGCAGGGTTAAAATGGGCTCACAGAGACTAAAATGCAAGCATGGGGCCAGCATGGAGCCTGCATGGGGCCTGCATGGGGCCAGCATGGGGCCTGCATGGGGCCTGCATGGGTCCTTACTAGACGTGTGTATTATGGCTATTTACATGTTTTTATTGGGACTCCTAACAGTGGGAATTGGTGCATCTCTTACTCTTCTGCTAGCTCTTGAGACTCTTTTTCTCTTACTAGGTTGCCTCCTCCATCCTCAATCTGAAGGCTTTTGCCTTGTCTTATTGTATCTTGTTTTGTACTGTTTGGTTGTTGTCTCTTAGAGGCCTGTTCTTTCTGCATAGAAAACAGATGGGGAGTGGATCTTGGGCAAAAGGGAGTTGGAGGCGAGCTGGAATGAGTAGAGGGAGAGAAAACTGAGGTCTGGATGCATTATATTAGGGAAGATTCTATTTTCAATTAAGAAAAAAAAAAGGGGGGAGACAAAAAAAGTTGTTTCCTCAGGATGTAGAAATGAGAACAAGTCACATACAGCAACAAAAATATTTAAAAAAATGAAATTTGCTAGGTACATATTTCAAAAATCTGCACAGGTAGAACAAAAATATACAGAGAAGAAAAATGATCAAATAAAGTGATTTCTCAGATTCACAAACTAAAAATCTGACATCATTGAATTTATTCAATTTCTGGTCCCTGGGAGTATAGCAGAAAGAAAACAGGGCAAAGTAAGAGCACTAAAAAGGCAACAGTACCTTTGTCAGAAAAGCATCCTCTGCAAAGTGCACAGACCATAGAGTGGACAGCTTGGCAGCATGATACTCAGTAGATATTTGAAGGAATGATAAAGCAATAAAGTGTCAAAATTTAAGTGAGAACTTAAGTGATAATCTATTGAAATTCTTATCTATGTCATGTAAAGTGAATTGGTAATTTAGATAATTGTTGTGTCAGCAGAAACAAAGTGTGAATACTAATGTAAAAATTGAACAGGCATTCAGGAGAGTAAATTTCTTGTTTTCTGAAATATGGTAAAATATAGAATATAGGTTTCTTGATATTGGTATTTTAAAACACTTTTTGGTTACTTCAACAGTCATTAAGCAATCAGATGGATTTGAAATATCAATACAAGTGAAAATACAACAAGTGAATTCTGATTTTTTATTTTTTCATTTACCCTTTTCCACTGAATTTAATCAATGGGATTTCACAATGAAATCAATACCTTAAAAGTGTAACATGAATGAAAATATCTTTTAAGTTTACATTTTCGATAAGATTTAGATAGATTTAAATAGTTTTAAAGTGATATACTCTTGTTTCTTTTCTGGACATGAAAGAATCCTGAAAAAATTGAGCTCTGAATTGTGTCTTTATTTCATGCTATTAAATCATAACCTTCTTGAAATAGATAGGAAATATTATATGCAAAGAAACCTAATACTGTCAGAAAACACTTAAACAGGTTTTAATCTCTAAATCCTAGGAAAACGTTCCATTTCATTGAACCTATATTTCAGGTCTCCAAATTCTAATAATTTAACATGCTTCTGGTTAGAACAGAAAATAAATATATAATCTTCAAGAACTGATAAAAGAGATATTTATAACATGCCAATCAGTTGCAGATCTTAGTCAATACAGCTAAAATAAAAAATATGGCATACTTCAGAACAGTTTTGAAATTTGTCATAGGAAAATTGAATATACAATTTCTATGCAACTTAGTTATTCTCACTCATAATTTACAGAATAAGCATGAAAG
>CABHPH010156732.1:63783-83674 GCA_902168325.1 Peromyscus nudipes | reverse complement strand
CCTTTCCTGGAACTCACTCGGTAGCCCAGGCTGGCCTCGAACTCACAGAGATCCGCCTGCCTCTGCCTCCCGCTTCTTTAGCCTATAACCTAATAACCCAAGTTTATGATGTAGCACTGTACTTTGTCCCACTGCTGAAGAACTAAGGTTTGGGACAGGATGAATTCAGGTGCTTCCCATAGTCCTGTGCTTTTAAGCTTAGAAAGCACCATGGAAATGCTTTCTACAGATCTGGAAGTTACCACAGTACACAGATTACCAACAGGAAACATGGAGAGACCAAGGTGAGTGATACACTTGATCTAAAAGTATCCCAGTGTCCTCCAGCAATCTTCCTGTGCTGCCCTGTAAACAGAACTCTTTCTCAATATCCAAGCATTTAAAAGCTCCAGGTTTGCTCATATGCTGAAGCTCCATTATCTGGGATTCCCACACTTGAGGCTTCTCCCTGTGATGGAGAGAGGGACATTGTCACATGCACTAATTGACTTTAAATGAGATGCTTTTTAGGCTTGTGCCCTTTCTGGACAATGGGGACACCATTTTCCATGAATAATTTCTACCATCCTGGCACCTCCTCAATCTTCCTGGCTGATATTTATGAGTTTAAATATAGCTAATGATATCACATGCCTGCCAGATGGTCAATAGGAACTACCTGGGATATTTGAGCATCAGGCACATGTTTGATTTCTCGAATTAGGACTCAAGTATGAAGCCATTTTTGGAAGATAATGTAATTGCAAGGATTTATAAACCTTGTAAGAGGTAAACAGAAGTGGCCAACGCAGATGAATAAATCAAGAGGTCTCTGAAGATGGACTGTGCATCCTTCTCAATGGGATGTGTAGATCTGTCACACTGATGCAGGTTCCTGTCCTACTGCTCAGCTTGTGTGTTTTAGGCCTCCTGGTACCACGTAGGCTGAGAGCGAGCATGCTTTCTTCTGTGACCTATCATCTATCAGTTTCCCTTGCTCAGAGGGCCTTGTTATCTCTCCACAATGTCCATGGATTCCCCCAATCATTTTCTTCCATAATTTGTACTGCATTCCTGCTGATCATTATTCTTTGAAGTGGTCTAGATGTTCTGTGTTCTGGGCTACCCAAAGGACTCTTCGTGGTCCATCCGCTTTCCGTGGCAGCTCCACATGGAATGTCTGCCTGTCTGGGTAACTGTTCCCCTCTCTCTTACTTGACTATTGACGGCCTTCTTTGAGCTGCCACTAACTGCATTCTACAGCCGTGTCTACAGTTGGCAAATTGTTTCTCATGCCCTGCCAACTGAGCGCTCCTTCCTGCTTACCCAGGATGCAGTCTGATTTCTGTAAAGTAAGATTGGTCTCTTGGTGGAAGACATTGAAAGAGTGTCACTCAGCCCTCAAAACCAATTTTCTCCTTTTAATTGCATGTGCATTTGCTTTGTCTCTCAACTTGAGGAACATTTGCCTGGTGGGTGTGCTAGAATGTAATTCTAGCATTTGAAATCTGGAGATGGATTCTCTGGAGCCAGCTGGTTAGCCAGACTAGTCATATAGGTCAACTCTAAGCTCAATTGAGAGACCCTGCCTCAGTGAATAAGGTGGGGCACTCAAGGAAAACTCCAAATATCAACCTTGGCCCTTCACATGGACCCACATATACACACACGTGTGTGTCTACATACATACAAGAGTGCGTACAAAATAAAACAATAGATGGCCATGAAAAGGTAGGTGTATTTCAAGGGCTACGGGCAGAGCATACAAATGGTCCTTTGTGCATTGTAAGTTGGATTATTCTTAGAACTAGGGATGGGTATGCTGTACAGAATGTTCTCCAGAAGAAGATCTCTACAGAGAACACAGAACAAGGTTCCAAAGGGAGAGAGAGGGTCAGGGAAGACAGAAAGCAGCTTGAACAATGCAGTCTCTGGATGTGTCTGAGGACCGGTAAAGGCTGAGCTCTTTTTCTTTAAATATCAATTTCCTGTGTGGATTTCCCAAGCAGTTCACCTGGCTGGTCTCATTGTTCTCTATTTCATATCAGGGTCTCTGACAGGGTTCAAAGAGCTATAAGCAAACAAGACACAAACAAACATAAGAAATTTGAAAAGAGGAAGTCAACCTCCCTAGCTGTGAACACCCCCCACTCTCCCACACACACTTCCCACCCCCCAGAAGCTACATGGAGACACGAAGGGTCATGTCAATGTCCCTTGCTGTGGTCTTATCAGGCTCCTTCATTCTTATCATTGCACCTATGAAAACCAGGACCTCCACCAATAGACCGAAGCTGGGCAAAGTCCTCTCCACCCTTCCTTGTTGTCTCCCTGGATTGGTCCTGAGATGTCACCCCCAGGCACTGGTAATCACAGAGGTGAGACGCCTCACAGGCAAAGCTCTTCCTTCTCTCGTCACTCTCCTTCCTACATCTCGGGGTGAGACAGGGGAGACAGGTTCACCGCGCTCTTCACCCTGGACCAGGAGCCAATTCACTTAAAAAGGAAGGCTGCTGGGTCTCTGAATTAGGGTAATGAAATCTTTCTTGTAAACCTAGAATTAAGATGCAGACAATACAAGAGTCCTTCAGCTTCCTTTTATTGGTCTTCAGATGTGAACCTGAGAAGAGCTGTAAATATGTATGGCGGGGGGGGGGGGGGGAGCCTGGCTTTTCGATATTGAAATTCTGTTCACAATAAAGCCAAGAGTCCCTGATTTGTCTCCCGGAGTCCCCTCCCACTTCTGCCTGGTGTCGCCCCGGCTTCCATCTCCCTACCCTGGTTGCAGTGACTTTGAGACTGGCAAGAAGCATTCTGAGGTGACACTCACAGCTGTGTGGTCTGGAATGCATTATGATGCTACGTCTCAATGACAATATTCTTTGGGTGATGGAGGAGGCAGGCACAGCCAGCCTGAGAGCGTACTGCCACCTCCTGGAAAACCCCTGCTTCATGTCTCCTCTAATACCACCACCGGGGAAAAAACGGGGACTCAGACATGGCCTCCTATCTTTAGAAGCAAAGATCTGGGTGCACAGAGCCGTGTTCTCCAGCCCCTTTCAAATGGGAACACGGCAGTCCCTGAAGGAGATGAAAGGGCGTTGCATTGCATCTTAATTAAAAATAAGTAACTAGGTCGGGGAGGCCACTGGCGTGGAGAGTTATCATTATGCTTGCCTTCTGCTCCCGAGGCGGGCAACAGACGCTCCTTACTGTAATGAGTACCTGGCACCAGTAGGATTCTACCCTTGGGATCTCGGGAAGAGGCGCCAACCTTATTTACACCAGGAAGGACTGGACGGAGGACAGAGGACAGACGCAGAATGCACAGGCAGAGAGCATCGGAGTGAAGACAGCCCTGCGTCCATTGGTCCTTAGAGCCACTGTCTATGGGGAGTCCACCTTATAGGCTTGTTGGGATAAATAATGATCTATTTCCAGCAAACACTGAGGACAGATGAGCGACAAAGGTTTCCAATTAAACTCACATCAATGGAAGGCCAGCTTCTGTCCCTGAAGAGAATCTTTAAGGATTACAGGGGGTTAGAGGCTAGGATTGAGCCAAAAGAGTGAACTCATTTGAGAAGTTTGACTGGTCCGTGTGAAAAACAATGGGGTAACAGATTTCGCTATCAACAGCTTTCCTTGGAAATAACAACAGAAAAAAAAATTACTTACATAAAGACAAAATATTCTCATTAAATGAATTAAACTCAGCTAATTAGGCAAAGTGTTTAAATTCACCTAGTGTCCCTCTGAGTCATTAGTTCCTGCCTTTTGAAAAGAAGGATATAGATCCTTTGAAAAAAGATAAAAACCTGAAAATTATTCTTTCTCTAGAGAAGCGCATTCCCATTTTCCTTGTTATTTAAAAAGGTGGGTTGGCAAGATGGCCCAGGCGGTGAAAGTGTTCGCTGCCAAGCCCCATGTTCTGAAAGTTGAATCCTTGGAATCCATGTAGCCGGAGAGGGGAGAGGATCAGCTCCCCGAGGCTGTCCTCTGACCTCCACGCATGTGCTGTGACCTGTGTGTCATGCATATGCTCGCCCCCGAATAAATAAATAAGTGTAAAAGTTCTGTGGTACCACACTGCAGCCTCACCCAAGACAAAGCGACTGGAATGACATTTAATTAAAGATGCCCTTTGCAGGCAGTGTCCTTTGGAAGCCCGGGTTTAACTTTGGGGTCTCCTGGTTGCACCGTGTGGGGAGGGAGAAGCCAGGGGAATATTTGCAAATGAGTGGAGTTCTACTTTTGGCAGCACCCAAGAGTGGCTAGGGTATTTCTACGACACTTCCCTGGCCTCATAGTAAAGCAGTTACGTTTTCATCCTTTAAAAACCCTGGACTTTCTCAGAGGTGCGCGTCTGAAAAGCTCTGATAACACCTGGCTTCCGCCTGGCTCCAGACAAACAAAGCCAAATCAGAGCCCTGCCTTGGCACCTGTTTGGATGTGCTCTTTGTCTTCGCCTCTGGAGAGAAACCTTAATGAAAGCTTTTTGGGAACACAGCCTTGCTTCCTCGTGGCGGGAGGATCACACACAGCCTGTTCTGACAATGTCATGGCGATAGCCCCACAGTTCTCGCAGGGACTCCAGGAATGATAAAAAGTATGAGATGAATCACAAGGACTACATTAAAATAGCAGGAAAAGGCAGGCACAGGGGATTTATTCCAGGACTGAACCTGTACCTCTCGGACCCAGGTTCCTAACAAATGTCTTTTCTTGCTTTTGGTTCTGAGCATCTTAATCATCAATTCCTGGAAGGAAGCCTTTTGTCTTCCCCAGCTAATCTGTTGAAAGAGGCCACATGGTCACACAGATAGTTCCTCGTGTGAGCTTCTGAAGAAGCAGTAGCCCCCTCCAGCTTCTGTTCTTCCTCAGCCACTTCAGAATGTCCTTGAGACTAACTCATTCTTGTTTCTCTCCCTGAAAATGATGGAAATGACAGTCTCAAATTCACATGGTACTTTTTACACACACACACACATACACACACACACATATACACACATATATACATACATGTACACACATACACACACACACACACACACACGTAAAATCTCCCATTCAACCTCATCTCTTTGCACTTAGCAGATGGGAAAGCTGAAACACACATAGATGATGATAATAAACTCAAACTTCCAGCACACAGAAATGATAACAGCAGATAAGTAGTGATTTGGTCTTGGGCTCTGCACTTCTCAACCATTGTCTTATTTCTCCCCCAAACCTCTCTTAAAAGGATACAATATGGACTGGTGAGACAGAGAAGCAGCTAAGGGCATTTTTCTCCCAAGCCTGATGACTGCACTTTGATCACCAGAGCCCATACAGCAGAAGGACAGAACTGACCCTTGAAAGTTGTCCACCAAACTCCATACTTGTACCATGACACATGAGCATGTGCCCATACGTACACAATCAGGACAAATAAATGAAATAATAAAGTGTCGAAATGGCTACAATTTGGGCTCCTTACCCTTCAAGTTAGAAAACTGGGGACATTTTAGTTTGCTGATGTTGCCATAATGCTGCTTAACAAATGACCACCGAGTCTCAAAGACACACAACTGAAGCGATTATTCCGGTCACAGAGGTCCATGAGTTTCTAGGAGGTTGGCTACACTAAGTTATTTTCACATGTGGTGGCTCCATCCCATGCCTCTTTCATCCTCAGTGGACTGTGGTCTAGCTGAGGCATGTTCTCCCATGATGGCAGAGAGGAAACCCGTGAAGCCACGTACACTTAGAACTAGTATAGGAACACATGATCCCATGCGAAACCAGCCAGCCAAGTCATGTGGCATCTGAAAATTAAGGATCAAGGGTGCTTAAGATGGAGCTTGGCACAGGTGAGTGTTGGCGAGGGTTACTAGAATCCAGGCTGGCTAAGGTTAGGGTCTGGTGTAGCAAGGTCACCTGGCTTTCAAATCCAAGTTCTTAGCTGCAGTTACATCCAGGGAGACTTCACAAGGGGCTGCTCTTGTTATTTAGGAAACTCAGATGGACCAATGGAGACGAGCACATGAGAGTGGGCAAGGATATGTGGAAGACTAGAAAGTGGGGAATCAGTTGAGGCTGGCACTCCAGGTGCCCGGTGTCCACTGTTACTGCAGCTGCTCATCTTTGACGTCTCTATTTCAGCCCAAAAGAACAAAATGCCCCCATTTCATCCTCTGAGATGTTGATAGTGACGCACACCAAGTGACTGAAGATTCATCATCTCCTCGCAGTGATAAACGGGGAGACGGGTGTTGTTATAATACTGTGTCTGACTTTAGTGTTAGGGATGCTGCTCTCCCGAAAGACTGAAGATACCTCAAGGCCATGCTCCAGTTGAGCCAGCCTCAGGAAACAAAGTCAGCCCCACAAAGCAGGGAAAGACTCGCTGAAGGGACCGGAATGACATTTCAAAGTGACCTTTGAGGATAAATGGATTTGCAGAGAAATAACAGAGGCAAATGGAGAAACAGTGGGTACCCAGCCACACTGAAAGCATTCACCTGCCGGGGGACGGATAATCTATTTTCTATTTCAGGAAACTAAAAGACAGTTTAGTTAGCGATTGGGGTAGCATTTTGCACCTGTAACTTTGGACCTCAACCTGGAGCAAGATTGCTGGTGTCTGCCAACCATAATTTCACTGGATAGTGACCTTTATCAAGATGAGCCTCCAAAGGTCATCCTCCAGCAAGAAGCTGGTGAAGATGTGAAAGCATCCTTCTAAAACAGAGATGACTGACTCCAGGCCATCTAGTGCCTTCCGCCTGGATTATGACTTCTGACTTTTGTTCTCTCTTTGGCTGTGACTTATTTGGATAACTTCAAACAGTGATCCTATCGACTGTGTCTTTTTTTCTCTTTATCTGAAATAACATTTAAGAAGTCACTGATAACCCACTCTTGATTTATACTAGATGTGCATGTGTGATCCAGAAACCCGGTTTACTGAGAAATGGAGAGCTAGCTTGCCGAACACCAGAGATAGCTGTGGGAAAATCCCAGTAGAGGCAACAATGGGGACGAGTCCAATAGTGGTTCTTTCGGGGGGAGGAGAGAGACAAGTTATCTCTCTCTGGTGACATCAGTGAAGAATGGGTGTGAACGTGAGTGCAGAGGCTGAGCAGGTAGCAGGGATGTGGAGGACCACTGCGATATTTGGGGAGATTCCTTCATCTGCACTTGGTCATTTTTCCTTATACCACCCAGCCTTCCATTCCATGTGTCTTTCTCGAGGGGCAAAGTCCTTTTTAGTGATACCTTATGGATTCCAGAATAACAGAGTATTGGAGACTAGGAGGTAAAGGAGGGAATATTGGGAATGAATATGTGGTCCTTGAGAAACCCATCACACACAACAAAGCATGCACCATAAGTGAGGATTGTAAGTAGTTGGGTGTCCCGAGATGCTTTTCTTTCTACTCTTAAATAACTGTGAGAATTCCCTTCCTGTATTGCACCTTCCCTACGAAAGCTAGGGAGGAGGGAATAAGAATCATAATCTTTTTTTTTTTTTTTTTTTTTTTGCTTTTTTGAGACAGGGTTTCTCTGTGTAGCTTTGCACCTTTCCTGGATCTCGCTCCGTAGACCAGGCTGGCCTCAAACTCACAAAGATCCGCTTGCTTCTGCCTCCCGAGTGCTGGGATTAAAGGTGTGCGCCACCACCGCCCGGCAAGAATCTAATCTCAATGACCAATATATGCTATACCCTTATTCTAGGATTGGAGAGGTGGGCCAGGATGCTTCAGTAGCTCTGACCTGAAATATCATCATCACTGAAAGTATTTTACAAGACCAGATCAGCAGGTGAAGGTGTTTGCAGTCAAGCCTGACAAGCTGAGTTTGGTCCCTCAGGACTCATATGGTAGAAGAGCAACACATACACACACACACACACACACACACACACACACACACACACTTTATAAACATTAGTTGGTTTAATCTCCTACAAAGCTGTTTAAGGGAAAAATTCTCCTCAGAATTTTGCTCTTTATACTTCTTGAAAGCATCTCCCACATACATGAAACCCAAGCATTGTCCATGAATCTGTGTCAGAGTGCACTATGAGCAGAGGACTCTGTCTTTCCTTCAGGGGACTCTGATTCTGATTTTGGATGGATGCCCAGCACACATTGAAAAGCAAATTAGTTTTTTTTTTCCTTTGAGAAAATGTGATACTCTGAATCTGGAGGTGTGGATTCTGAGGCTGTGGAAAGCCCTGTTCTTTTCCTGTTTCAATTTGATTAGCCAGTATATTCCCACTCTTTTTCCAATAAGAACACCCATGACATCATTTCCTGTCTCAGTCTGTGGGTCAGAGAGCTAGTCTGTGAATGAGCATGTGACCTAGATAGTTGCATATTCCAACATTGTACTTGAACCCGGGAAGACGATGCAGTCCATCTTTGAAGACTGTATCAGAACTGTGAAAAAGAGAAAGAAGCACCTTCTTCCATGGGCCATGCTGAGGATGAGATGAAGGCCCAAAGTTACTGAAGGGGTCACTACCTTGTTTCCACAAAGAAAAAACACTCTCAAATAAAACCTTCAGGAAAAAGAAGCCATTACAAAGTTAAATACGTAAACCTTCTAAATCTTATAAGACCTCTAGACTCCATGGATCCTTCTGTTCTGGGATTTCCTCCAAGTTTGTTTTAGTTCATTGGACCAAGCCCATTCTTTTTTCTGTTTAAACCAAGTTGTTTTGAGTCCCAACTCATTATATCCAAAACCCTTCTCTTCTGTTACATCTGTGGATCTGTAGAAGAAGGCACATCCCTCAATGCAGGGCTAAGAACTCAGTTTTCTAAGAGCGGGGATGTGCAGATTTCTCCCTCTAATGGGGGCAGCAGCTGCTTGACTTCATCAGAAGCAGAGAGTCAAAGGCAACCATGTGTTTCTGGGTCCAGTTCTAACTCCCTGGCGAGAAGAGTTATCCCAGGCTCATCTTCTCCTCCCCTGCTCTACCGACAAACCCCCGGACTCCCAACTCTCCCTAGCCTACCTACCTCAGGTATTTGAAATTACAAAATAACTGTGATTACATTGAGAGCCCATGGCTATTAACAGAACCCCAAACTGTGGATTCTTGCATGGATCATAGGTCATTTTGGCAGTCAGACCACCTTCAAATTCTGCTGAAGACTCCCTTTCTATCTCCCTCCTACCCAGCCCACCTGAAGTAAGTCAACTGCTCCTGTCAGTCCCTTGTATGTGGTCTCCATTTCAGTATTTATCATTATGCTGTTTTGTTTTTCTTTACTTTGGACTAGATTCTGAGATAAGAGACTTTTCTTCTTGTATTTTATCTCATTTTACTCGAATACATAAATAATAAATAAACGTTCCCCTGCACACCTAGTGGCAGCTTTATCCTGATTGTGAACCAGTTTCTCCTGTTCTGACACCACATTCTCTGAGGAAATTGTATTGGCCTCACCTAGGAACTTGTTAGCAATACAGATTCTCAGGTCCCATCCACTGAAATGGGGCATAGCACATTGAACAAACCTTCCAGATGATTCTGATGCCTGCTAATGTTGGAAATTCATTGCTCCAGCTTCTTGCTACTTGATGCATAGGCGTCTAAGGACCACAAACATCAGCATCCCTTAGGAGCTTGTCAAACACTTGAAATCTCAGACTTCACCACTGACCTATTGATGTAGCCAAGAATCGGTGTTTTAACAAGTTTTCCAGGTCATTTATGTACTCTGAAAACCACTGAAGCTATCTAAATTATCAAGCAGAAAACTAATGCTTAAGAATCCAGCTCACTGTACACTAAGACCAGTGCTATCAGTCCATGTACCACATCATGAGTGAATGTAAATTCTCCAGGACTGCAGAAAAATTAGGGAGGGAGGGCCACTCCAGACTCACCATCAAGCCTTCACCCCAAATCAGACAAGACAGCTGTGTTCTCTGACTTACATGCTATGCTTCAAGGTAAAAATTTATTTCAAATGAGAATTCTCTACTAAACAAATCTTTTAAGTAACAGCCTTAGAGAAAATAGTCAACCTTTAAAGTGATAGACTTGCAAACCTAATTATAAAGTAAATGTCATAGGGTAAATTAGCGTGTGTGCAAGAGGAAGCTGGTGGTGACTGGAGATGTTAAGTTTTTTTTTTTTTTTTTGCCAAGTTTCCATATTGAATAAAATTTGGAATATGGGGTTGAAATAAAAATCACTTATGACTGATTTAGAAATCACCTGATCTCTAAAGGAAAGCCAACACTGGATCTCAATTGGCACTTTAACTGGACAATCCCGCACTTCCTACTTCCTGTCTCAAGCCAAATGGCTCCTCATGTTTACCTATTGCTCTCCTCTGGCTTCCCTGCATTTAGAAGTCAAGGTTAAGCATTTTCACATCTTCCCAGGCAGGGACGGAACACAGCTCTCTTGGTCTTGCTTTTGTTTATTTGTTTGTTTCGAGACAGGGTTTCTCTGTAGTTTTGGTGCCTTTCCTGGATCTCGCTCTGTAGACCAGGCTGGCCTCGAACTCACAGAGATCTGCCTTCCTCTGCCTCCCGAGTGCTGGGATTAAAGGTGTGCTCCACCGCTGCCTGGCCTCTCTTGGTTTTATAACAGCACAGTTTTCCTAGTGACATCGACTCCTCTTTTCTCACATCTCCATTCAGATGGGTGCCACATTCAATCTTTTTGAATAATACCTCTGGTTTCTCTCTCTTTGTTTTTATTTTTATGGCTATCAGCTCAATTCATATCTTCCTCGGTTTATGTGTGCAGGGTATAACATTTAACTCTTTGCACTCCTTTATCCCTTACAACTATTTGACTTTAGTTCATTTTTCCAGGTTAATCTCTCTGCAACATACGCCACACCCCCGCCCCTTGTCAAGTGTGTTGGAGATTTCCAGAGCCTGCAGAGGTATGTAGATTCCTGCCTGGAGTTGGTGCTTCCAGTTTTACAAAACAAACACTAAAAGACGTTAAAGGTCAGAGAGGTCCTGATATAATGATGGTGGGAGACTTGACTGCCCCTCACTCATCTTTATTTACTGACTTATTTTTTCATTTATTTATGTAGCGTATGATTTGTGGCACATGGATGTTCACGAGAGTGTATGCAAATATGTGTAGGTGCACATCCACATAAGCACAGGTGTGTATTGAAGTCAGGTCAATGTCAGATGTCCTCCTCAATTGCTCTCCACCGTAATTTTTGAAATATGATCTCTCACTAAATATAACCTAGCTGAACAGTGAGTTCCAAGAATCCATTTGTCTCTGGCCCTCTAGTGTTGGTATTACAGACATGTATGGCCACACCAAATTCTTTTTATGGGGGTGCTGGGGATCTGAACTCAGGTCCTTGCATGGCAAGTACTTTATTGCCTGGGCTATCTCCCCAGGTCCCCACTGGCATCTTTAGATAGGTCTCCTAAGCTAGAATTCAGCAAAGAAACCGGAGCTCAATTAGACTTAACAGGTAAGTATGGAAGGTTTGACTACACATTCTCTTCAGTGATGCATGGAACTTTCTATAAACTTGATCACTAGGCCACAAAATAATTGAAATAGTTGCACCTTGTCAGATCATAGCAGAACAAACCTGGGAATCCTGAAGAGAAATGATAGAAACTGCACAAATACTTGGAGACTCGTACACTTCTGTGTGAATAGTGAGTCATTTAAATTTAAAAAATTCCTAGTATCAAATGAGAATGATAGTACAACGTGCAAGAGCCTTTGGAATGCAGCTAATGCAGTGCAAAGAAGAGGATTAACAGCTGCACGTGCTTCAACTTAAAAATCAGAGAGCTCACAAGTAAGTGTCTCATGATGCACCTCGACGTTCTAGGAAAACAAGAAAAAGCCAACTCCAAAGGCGGTACTTGGCAAAGGAATCATAACACTCAGGGCAAAAACTAATGAAACAAAGACTAAAAGAATAGTACCTAGAACCAATTAAACAGAGAGCTAGCTCTTCGAAAAGATAAACAAGATTGATACATTCCTAGGCAACCTAACCAAAACGAAGACTCAAATTAAAATTAAAACTTAGAGATGTAAGGGGAGTTGTTACAACAGACTCTGAAGAAATCCAGAAAATCGCTAGGAATGCTTTGAAATTTTCTATTCCAAAAAGGTGGAAAACCTGGAGAAAATAGATAAACTTCTAAATACATGTGACCTACTAAAATTAAATCAAGGGGCTGCAAGCGACTTAGACACAGACCAAGCAGCAATGTCTAAGAGGTGATTAAAGGGGTCCCCACGAAAACTGAGGACAGAGGGGTTCATTACTGGATACTATCAGACTTTTAAGGGAGATCAAACAGAAATTCTTCTCAAACTGTTCTGAAAAAGAAAAGAAACACTACTCTATTAGTTAGGGTTTTTAATTGCTGTGACAAAAACAACATGCCAAAAAAGCAAGTTGAGAAAGAAAAGGTTTATTTGGCTTACACTTCCACATCACTGTTCATCGGTGGAGGAAGTCAGGACAGAAATTTTAAAAGGTCAGGAACCTGGAGGGAGGAGCTGAGGCAGAGACCATTGAGGGGTACTGTTTACTGGCTTGCTCCTCATGGCTTGCTCAGCCTGCTTTCTTAGAGAACCCAGGACCACCAGCCCAGGGATGGCACCACCACAATGGGCTGGGTCCTTTCCTATCAATCACTAATTAAGAAGATGCCCTACAGGCTTGCCTACAGCCTGATCTTATGCAGGCATTTTCTCAACTGAGGCTCCCTCCTAACTGATGATACTACCTTGTGTCAAGTTGACATAAAACTAGCCACTACTACTACCAAAGTCAGTCTATGAAGCCAGCAAAACTCTGAAAACAAAAATAAATGAGAACTCACCCCATCCTGTAAATAAAAAGAAACAAAAGAAAACTATAGACTGATTTTCATGATATCCATGGATGCCAGAATTCTCAACAAAATATTAGCAAACTGAATTTAAAAAAAAAACATTACAAAGATCATACATCATGACCAATTTGATTTCATACCAAATTAAAAGTTGGCATAAATCAGTAAATGTAATATGTTGCTTGAATAGATATAATGACAGAAATCACATAAGTATCTCAATAGACACACAAAGGACAACTGAAAAAATTCAGTGTGCCTTCATGATTAAAGTCCTGAAGAAATTAGAAATAGAGGGACACAACTCAACATAATAAAGGATACATATGACAAACCTACAACCAACATCACGCTAAATGGAGAAAAATGCAAGACCTTCCCACTAAGTTCAGTAACAAGACGAAAGTGCTCACTTTTCATCCAATGTAGAGCTGGAAGTTGTAGCTAGAGCAATAAGACAAAAGAAGGATAGAAAATAAATACAAACAGAAAGGAGAGTAGTCAATATAGCCCTATTTGCAGATGATATGATTCTATACATAAGAGACCCTAAAGGCTCCACCAGAAAACTCCTTAAAGCTGATAAACACACTCAGAACAGTGGCAGGACACAAAATTAACAGACGAAAGCCAGAAGCTGTCCTGTATACCAGTGGCAAACATCCTGAGAAGGGCCACCATCCCGTTCACAATAGTCTAAAAAAGAAAAAGTTCTTTGCATTAAACTTAACTAGGGAACTGAAGGCCCTTTACAATGAAAACAGGAAAGCACTGAAGAGATTGAGGCAGACACTAGACAGTGAAAGACTTCCGAATACTCCATGGACAGAAGATTCAGTCTTACGAAAATGGCCATCTTTACAGGGACCATCTACAGAGTCAACATGATCACAGCAAAACTTCAAAGGAATTAAAAAAAAAACTTCTAGAATTAATGTGGAAACACAAAAGATACCACCAAGTCAAAGCGACCCTGAGCAAAGAGAGTAGCGTTAGATGCATTGAAAGACCTAATTGCAAGTTATGTTACAGAGCCATAATAATTAAAACAGAATGGCACTGTCACAAAACCAGAGAGGTGAACAAATGGGTTAGAATTGAGGACCCAGATAAAACTCCACACAACTACAGACACCAGATTGTTGACCAAGAGGCCAAAAGTACACACTGGAGAAAAGATAGTGTCATCAACAAATGGTGCTCAGAACACTGGATATCTACCTGTGGAGGGATGAAACTAGATCCTTATTTCTCATCCCGCACAGAAATCAACTGCAAATGGATCAAAGACCTCAACACAAGACCTGAAGCGCTAGAGGAAAAAGTTTAAGTAGTACATTCCAAGATATAAGCATGGGTGCAGAGTTTCTGAATAGGACTCCAGTCAGCAGGAAATGAGATCAACAATTGACAAACGGGAACTTGTAAAATGAAAAAGCTTCTGTGTTACAAAGAAAAGTATCAAGTGAAGAGGCCACCTGCATAATGGGAAAAAAACCTTCAAGAGCTACTCATCTGACAGAGAATTAATAGGTGGCACATACAGAGAATTAAAAGAATAACAACCAACGTAAAAACCAATGGACTATGATACTAGAGAGACTTCCCCAAGAGAAACAACAGAAATGGGTACATTTTTTAAAAGTATGTAGGCCAATTAAAACTACTTTGAGATTTCATTTTTATCATTGTCCCAATGGTTATCATCAAGAAAACAAATGACAACAAATGCTGGTGAGGTGTGAGGAAAAGGGACCCCATATTCACTGTTGGTGGGAGTCTATACTGGTGCAGCCATTGTGGAAATCAATATAGAGGTTTCTTAAAAAGGAAAAATAGAATTTCCGTATGACCCATCAATCACACTCCTTGGCGTAGATCCAAAACACTCTAGACCACTGCAGAGAGATACTTGCACACCCACAGTCATTCTAACTCTACTCACAATATGTAGGGCATGGAACCAGCCTAGATATCACCAACCAATGAATGGATAATGAGATTGTAGTATGCATATACAGTGGAATTTTATTTAGCTATAAAGACAAATAAAATCACGACACTTGTGAGAAAATGGATGGAATTGGAGAACATTATACTGAGTGAAGTAATGTGCCCAGAAAGCCAAAAACAACATGTTGTCTTTCATATGCAGATTCTAGCTTTAAATTCTTAGATTAGTATGTTTAACTTGGAATTCCTATGGCCAAGAAGCTTAGGAAGAACTGCTAGGGGAAGAAGGGAAAAAAGAGGCCTTAAGTGGGGACATAGTAGAATATATGTATACGAAAGTCGAGGGAAAATATTAAGGATGGAAAGGTTTAAGTGGAGATTGGGGTGGAAAAGGAGAGGAGAGGAAGGGGTGGAGCAAGGTTATTCAAAACTAAGTATACTCAAAAAATCTCATATGGAAACCTATTATTTGGTGAATCTATTTTAAATTATAATTTTTTTGAAGTTTAAATGAAGGTACCTTAAATGGGTGGGTGATGGCCTGCCTGAAGCCACAGATTGCTGAACAAAACTCCCAGTGATGGACAGGAGATACTTCACTAGGAGTTGTTGGTCATAGAGGTCCCAGGGGCCCCAGAGTTCCCTCTCAACAAGGTGAGTATCATTGCTCTTGGTTGCCCACCACAAGTAGATGGTAAGACCCATCTGCTCACACCATCACACACTTGCTTTTAGGAAATAGAGAGGTCTGGCTGGAACTGAGCTGGAAGGCTATGTTCTAGCTCCCATGGTGCCAGAACTATGCCAGATGCTGGGGAAGAGGTCATCAATAGTCTTACACAGCTCTAATCTCTGAAAATGCAGCATCAACCTTTCAAGTCAACGGACGCACTGGTGCAACAGTGGTATGACTATTATGGGGTTAACCAACTCACTATATAACTGAATTTAAGACTCACTCCATGGGAGGGAACTTATATCTGATATTGTAAACCTAGTCAAAAAACTTGTGACGGGAGAGGTCATATACCCCAAGGCCCATGGAATCAATAACATTGGTCTTAGCTTGTAGTGTGCTGAGTTGTTCATTTGCTAAATGATAATGTGTTTGTATCCATAGATTAGTGCTGTTCTTGGACTTGGTTAAAGAAGCTTCTTTTTTACAGTGGGCATTGGTTAATGTAAAGACTAATAATTGGTCACTGTGCTGAGAATAAGTCATTCATAGAGTTCAACTGTAGCATGAGTCTTAAAAAGTTCTTATTAATAAAATCAAACTTGAACCAGGTATTGGGGTGAACACTGGAAGGTCAGAGAGACAGAACAAACCACAACTAACCTCACCTGGCCAACTTCTCAGCTGATCTTGTTTCCTCAGACTGGATGCCCCGAGCCCTCATCCAGAATGGGTCTCAGCTGAACTGCTGCTCAATAAGCCTGAATGCTTAACCAGGCCAAATGTTTCTCCAGGCTAAATGCCTCTCCAGGGCAAATGCCTCTAGTTTCTGGTCCTCACGCTTTATATACCTTTCTGCTTTCTACCACCACTCCCTGGGATTAAAGGTGTGGCTTTCTGGGATTAAAGGTGTGTATCACCGTGCCTGGCCGTTTCTAATGTGGCCTTGAACTCACAGAGATCCAGAGGGATTTCTGTCTCTGAAATGCTAGGATTAAAGGCGTATGCTACCACTGCCTAACCTCTATGTTTAATATTGTGACTGTCCTGTTCTCTGACCCCAGATAAGTTTATTAGCATACACAATATTTTGGGGAACACAATACCCCCACATTCAACCCTAAATGTTACATCTATATCACTCCTTCCAAGGCTTGGTGAGCGTTGTGGAAGAGGAAGCAGAAAGAATGTAAGAACTGGAGGACAGAAATGCGCCACAAACCATGGCTTCTAGATACGCCATGCCATTTCACTCATGAACTCACCAGAACTGTGGTTACCTGCGCAAGACTGGGCCTATCAACATTTAATCATGTGTAGAGGAAGGGCTTGTGATGTCCCCTGGGCAACTATTAGTGGTTACCAGTTGCTGGGAGAAGGTATCATTTTTCTTTAGTAGTGTAACTGCTGATAAGTTGCCCTATGCTTCAGTAAATAACTACCCTACCCATGCTCATGCAAGCAATCCTAATTAAACTCAGTTGGCCATAAAAAAGTAAAGTTTAAAGAAAAAAAAACATGGAAGTAGGAGGGAACTTGTTGAGGATACTTTGAGAGGGAGAGGAGGGAGGATGAAAAGGGGGCATTAGGGAGTTAGAAAAAGAATAATGAAAGAAAGAAGGAAACAAAACAAAATCCTTGTTGGGAGGAGAGATTCTCCCAGAAAGGAACATGTTGTCAAGATGGGGATGAACACATCCACAACTAAAGATTTCTTTACATTATTTTAAATGAATTAATCCTTAGAAATAAAATTCCCTCTTCAGAAGACTAAGAAAATACTACACAATCTCAATTACAGGAGAGCAGAAAACTGTATATGTGGCTATTATTGTCACATAATACCAATGACTTCAAAAATTCACTAATCCATGAATGTGAACCTTTTTTCCTGACAGTGTGGTGGGAAGAAATGGAAACAGGAAACATGGTACGGTCAAACATCCTAAAAAGAGAGAAGAAAAGTCATTAAGGAAATTGTTTTATTAGCATGGGCATGACATTAAGTTGAACTGTATTCAATTATCAATGCTCAGGTTTTTAAAACCTTTGAAAGCAGTAATTTCCAGTGATTCCATCTGCTGCGTGGAGCCTCTTGGGAGAGTCCTTTACTGACCTCCTTTTCTCTGCCATCCTGTTGATGATGCTAAGAATGCTGGGAAAGACCTCTCCTTACTGGGTCAGCTGTCTGTCTGCAGCAAGCAAGCAACCCAGAGGTTAGTGTGATGAGGAAGGATCTGTGAGATGGAGATCAGACTCACTTGGACCCAAGCTCAGTGTGCTATCCCATAGCAAATCTCTCTGTATATGGCCCTGGGCTTCACTGCATCATCTCGTTGAGACTAGAGTGCAAGACATGGATGTAAATATGCCCGTGTCTGTGTTCATGAATGTGCTGTGAGAAAAGAAATGGCCTTGACTTTGACCCAGGAATTTCATGGCCTCTAACACCCATGAAAATAACAAAATAATTTAACTTTAAAGTAGGGTCAAAATAAAATCCCAGCGTCAAAAAAAATAACATAGTACAGGCTAGTCTCAAGATTATAGATTATAGGCATTATACAATAGTTCTATTGTATAGATCTCTCAATGATTATTTAGAACCAGGAGTCTGAAAACATCCTTATGAAAAACTTTCCATCATCTCTCCAACCTTATCCTTTAGGATCCTTTCACAAGAAGTGAAAAGCTGCAGGGAGAGACAAAAAACAGGCCATGGCCCCTGAACTTCCCTCTTAGACACCATATCTTTTTTCTAGGCAAGGGATCCTACAGTATGCAGGCATCCAAACCATTTTATTTTTAAAAATCCCAGGCACTAACAAATGGGCCACATCTCAGGCAATGACCTGAGATTCTAAGCATGACTGCCTGCTTGCCTCTTGAATGTAGCAGCGAGTGGGTCACATCAGCTTCCTTCTTTTCTAGGCTGACCATTGATGAAAACTAACTGAACCTCCCATCCATCTCAACCCCCCAACAATGCTGCCGTTGTGGAGTTGGCATTTTTATGTAAATCTCCGCTCCTTGATTCATGCAATGCCATTGCCCCTGACATTTCCTTTCTGACCCTTATCAGCCACACACTAGGAAAACACAGAGAAATAAAGGGAACAAAGAAGGGCAACAAAGACGTTACAACCAGGAAGTGGATTGTGACTGTGGCCAACAAGGAAATTTGGAAACGGGTGACTAAACACGGGGGACATCCTGTCAGCCCATCACAGCTGCATTTATTTGTTCAAAGCCTGTCAAATGCTTAGCACCATTTCAAGGTGTCACTTGGAGATACATAGGGAATGACAGTCTTGGAGGCTGCTTAAAGAGCACTTGAAATTTAATAGATGAGCCAGGGCAGTTAAGTGCCTAGATAGCCTCAAACATACAAGCTGGCCCTCTTTAGCTCTCCACTCTGTTTCTTTGTAGCACGGGGAATATTTAGTTTATTTCTTTGTGTTTTTGCTGTATTGCTTCCACTAAGCTGGGATTTGCCCTGGGTGAGACAGTGTGTCCATTCCAATTACTCATGGCTGCTGTTTGGATCTCACTCACTGTGATATGAAATCCAAACGCATGTGGACCATGCCTATCTTAGCCACCATTGTGAACTCCTAGCCATTCAAAACACACCTAGGAGATTCTAAAATAATAATAATAATAATAATGATTAGTAAATACACAGAACAATTAGATAAATATTTAAAGCTAGAAGCAACTCTAGAGACAAATTATATAACCTATTTCCTAGATGCTGCTACTAACCCATGGAAAAAAGGATCAAAGGCACAAGCAGACTTCTAAAGCACCGAGAGGGTACCGACTAAAACCAGGCCCAAGGAACTTATTTGTACTTCCTTTCCTTAGTGAATATTGGGATCATAAATTCAAAATAATAAGTAGAACACAGCCCCTGGTCAGCTGGCTTCTAATTAGATTCCGAGCACAGTGGGGGTTCTTCTGCACAACACACAGAATCGTAAAACTCAGAGTTGAACGCGTGTCCCTGCTGAGCCGTCTCACCTCCAAAGCTAAGGGCTGTGACACTCAGCACCAAGTAGAGTGCTTTCAATGAAGAGCCCGGGTTTTCAGCATGCCTCACATTGTACTTGGCCCCACCCATTGACTCTTACTCAGACAAGTAACGTCCTTCATTCAATGGTGTCAATGGTTAGGTTTCTATTGCTGTGACAAAACACATGAGCCGAAGCAACTTGGGGGAGGAAAAGGCTTATTTCCCTCCTCATACTTCCATGTCACAGTCCATCACTGAAGGAAGTCAGAGCAGGAACTCAGGGCAGCAATCTGGAGGCAAGAGCTGGAGCAGAGAGCATAGAGGAATGCTGTTGACTGTCTTCCTTCTCCTAGCTTACATACACACACACACACACACACACACACACACACACACACACACACACA
>CABHPH010156732.1:47049-60847 GCA_902168325.1 Peromyscus nudipes | reverse complement strand
GCTCATGGCTTGAAGGTACCTTACATCTTGCTTGTCATGGCAGCGGCTGGCAGCATCTCTTTGCCTCAGCCTTCCACTCCCCAGAATTCTCTCTCCTTGTCCGACCTATACTTCCTGCCTGGCTACTGGCCAATCAGTGTTTTAGTTATTAACCAATAAGAGCAACACATTTAACATACAGAACATCCCACAGCATCTCTCCACTTTCATGTCTCCTGATTCTACAGGAAATCTCTCCAAACTAGAAGATCTGTCAGGTCCCAGTCTTCCTTTCTGTGAATTCTTTCCTGAGACCAGTCACAATTGAAGGCCAACACTTATTGGACTTTTGCTAAGTCCTGTGTTTACTGACCTCCTGATAAATCTTTTTAAATAGGTCTGTTGTTAGACCTAAGTATTTCTGATTCCAGACATCCCAACATGACAGTCTGTCCTCCAGGTACCACATCCCACAGCGTCTCCTTAGAGTCTACCCAGACACCACCAAAACCTCTTGTCCCCTGCCAGCATTGTGGCATTGGTCCTAGACAGTCAGGCTGCACTTAGAGGTGTATCATGTGCCCTGACTCTCTCAGCTAGTAATGGCCTAATTTTAGACACCCCTTTCTCCTTTCCTTTTCTGTAATTCACAGCTGAGTGCTACAATGCAGCAGGAAGGTGCTTGAATAGAGGTCGGAGGAGCCCAGAGAAATTCCAAAGAATTAAGCAGGCAGCAAGTGGTGGTAGTGAGGTCACAGCATCCTTTAGGTACTTGGGACTTTCTGCATGTGCTACACACACACACACACACACACACTTGAACACATTTGCTTCTTACTTCTCTCCCCTTACTGCTGGGAATTCTGCCTTTTTTCACTCATCAATTCTTTCTCTTTTCACTCAAAAACAGTTCTGAGTCTTGTCTCAGTGCCTGACTTTGTGTGGCCCAGAACAGAGAAAGGTAGAAAACGCTGTCAAAATGCAAGGCGTAAAAGCAGTCGCATCATTGACACTGGGAAGAGGATGTCATGGGGGGGTGGTCAGAGAGAGGAAAAGTTCTGCTAAGAAAATGAGAGTGGCCAGGGAAAGGATTCAGGGAGCGGCTGTGTGTCATCCGGGAAGCTAAGAGCGGTTCTGGGGACAGTGACTTAGCGGCTACACTCACTTGTGAAAATCATCTAGCCAAGAAATAAATTTCTCCTAATCACTTTCAATTCACATGTGCCCCTGTCCTTCCCTGGATGGAATTCCTGCCAACCGGTCTGAGAGGGTCCTATTCTCTATTTATGTCACATGAATCAGCTTTAAGCCACATTTTTCATCCAAATTACTCCTCAATTTTTTTTTTTAAATTTCTGAAGCTCACCCCAAACAACTATTTCATGACCAGCCTTTACTTATTTTATTCTCTGTCATTCATTCTCTTCAAATCTGAGCTGTGGGACAGCAAACTCATTTTCCCTAGGATTTTTCCTCATTATTAATTACTATGAAGAAGTAGAAAAACAGAATTGTGATTCTCAGCTTATAGACAGATTTGGTCCTTTCTGAGAAGATAAAATAGACATGCCACAGATTTCTTTGTGTTGGTTTGTTTAATTTTTGTTTGTGTGTTTGTTTTTATCTTTTTAAACTTTCTTTTTATTTATTCTTTGTATCTTTCACATCATTCATCTCCCTGTCCTCTTGTATCCATCCTCTGCCCCAACAACCTCTCCCCAAAATAAAATAAATAAAATTTAAGAGAAAAAAAGGAAAAATATCATCATGGAAGCTGCCGTGTGACATATTGAATCATGCAGTATACCCTCATATTCATATATCTTCACTTGCAAGTGTTCATTGCAAAGGGTCACTGGTCTGTTTGAGGCCTCTGGCTTCTGCTACGCTATCACTGGGTCCTCACTGGGACTCCTCTTGGACATCCTGTTGTCCTGTGTCGTGGAGGGAGACCCTGCAGCTCTGGGTCTGCAGGATCGGCCCCTTCACATTTAATATTTCTTTGAGACAGGGTCTTACTGTGTAACTCTAGTTGGCCTGGATTTGATTTATAAACCAAGCTGGCTTTGAACTCACAGAGATCCACCTGGCTCTGCCTCCTGAGTGTTGGAATTAAAGGTGTGTGCCACCAGACCCAACCCTCCTTGGATTGCTTCATCTCAGGGTGGAGCTCCAGACTAGACTTTTCTCTTGAACTGCACTGAGGGGCCAGAGAAAGTTGTTATGTTTGTGTCCATCTCTTCTACTTAAAGATGCTCCCTAGGAAAAATGATAAAACCTACTCTCAGTGGAACATGGTGTATTGCTAAAGCCCTCTCGACCGCTCAACAGCTCTTTCCTTGGGCTGTAAGGACATATTTACAGGCAGATGCACAAATTCTTTGATGGAAGACCCTGATGTGTGGAAGAAGAGACAGTTGGAGATGGAGTACAAGGTTGATATGAAAGAGTTCGACTATAATAGTTCCAACATGTAAAACATTAAAATTCTGATAGGTGTTCTAATTTCAAAGGCATTTTATAAAGTGGATGCACACACACACACACACACACACACACACACACACACACACATATACACACACACACTCCTGCTTTTTCTACCTAGTGACTGCCAAGTTGTCCCTCATGCAGTATTATATTTACCATGGCTCTAAAAAGCTTTGGTTTTGTAAATATAGAGTCGCTGTAAATAGTTCTAGAAATGGAAATCTCCTTGGATCAAGGGGCTTGGGTCAGTACAGTGCACAGTGGTACAGCTTCTCCCCAGGAACCCAAAAACACTGCCAAGATTCAATAAGATTAACACAGAGTGCAAAATTTTCATAGTTCCTATCAAAAAGTTTGAAGATGAATGCTTATGCTTACTCTTCAGCACCCAAGGCTGCAAAAGACACAGGAAAAGTTAACTGGTTTCTGTGTATGGAACCAATGCTTTACCAATATTTTCATGTTAGAATCACTCTCCAGCAGTTCCTAGGCTACTGATCCAAGCCTCTCTCTCATACCCTTGTAGCCTGTGGCCACAGGGCTCTAACATGGGCAATCCACAAGAGACCCTCTGACTTTTGGGTACAGATCATATAATATCTGTATTCCTGCACCAAAGGGAATGACATTCCCATGAAAAAATATTGAGGTATTATATTGAAAGACGATACCATCCATGAAGACCTTTCCATTGGTGGAAGACATCTTCCCATTGAAGACTTACAATGTCCCAATGTCCCTGGAGATTCATCTGGCTTTGTGACAGTTCTCTCAAAGAGAGAAGTCTATAATGACTATCATAGAAGCTGGGGAATGAGTCTAGTTCTGGGCTTCATGACTAATACCCACATCTCTGCAAATTTCTCTATCAAAGAAAAAAGTGCCAGGGATTATGACTGAGGATGAAAGAGCACATGGTTGACTGGAAATCTAAATTGATTAATGGCTTCAAAAAGTCAAAAATCCTTTCTAAGCAGAGAGAGGATTTGTGGGGATGCTAGGCATGCTTCAAGCATGTGGAGGACCAACCCAGACTCCACCATGCTCTCCCGGGGGGTTTCTGGGGACGTAGCTAACTCAAGCTCTATTTATATATTCCCAAAGTGAGTTTATTACATCATCACAAGAATCAAATGAGATAATGGCTTTAAAAGCCCTTTGTGAGTTGTCATAATCCAAGCCAATGTTAGGTATTTCTACATATTTCAAAATGATCATATAATATGAATTTTTGTAACTGTGGAAGGAGAAAACGGCTTCGAGAAAGGTATTTAGGTATTGCTGGGCATTTTTGACTACTGGGGACTCCCTTCAGCAAAGGTCTTTAGGGGGTTATCTTTTAGTTCTTGCCTGTACCTTATGGATTGTGCTCCAGGGGGGAAAGGGTAGGAGATGTAAAACAACCAAGAGGTCCCCTGGTTGCTTTAATATCAACAGGTATGACTTGCCCTCATCTACCCTGACATCTGCGCATGATGAGGACCCTCTTTTTAAAAGTTAAAAGTTTTTTTAAAAATAATAATAACAGACATTGGCAAGACTACGGAGCAGTGTGAGCTTGTGCACTGTAGGTAGATATTTTAAAGAGTACAAGCAATATGGAAAGCAGTAGATCAAATTTCAAAATCAAAAGTAGAATTACCATGTAAGCCAGAAACTACACTTCTAGACATGTCCAGAAGAAATGACAGCAGTATCTTGGAGAGACACCTGTGCAGCCATATTCTTAGCAGCCCTGGGCAGAAAGGTAGAACAAGCCCAAATGCCCACTGGTGGGTAGACAAACAGAACATGATATATACAGACAGTGGAATATTACTTGCTCTTAAAAATGAAGGAAATGCTGATCTGGAGAGATGGTTTGGCCGTTAAAGGCTTACAACCAAAAGGACAAGAAAGGAAATTTTGACATATCCTACAGGAGATGCACACCAAGGATATTGTGCTGAAGTGAATAAGCTAGCCCTAAAAAGACAAATCCTTTACTATTTCACCGATGTGAGGCATCTAACTAGTCATATTCTCAGGTTCGGAGAGAAAACTGGTGTTTGCCACAACTGGGCATAGAGGGAAATGGGGAACATCATGTGATGGTACCAGGTATGTGCAATAAGACAGTCCTGGGGGTTGGTACACAACGCTGAAGATTCTGAACTCTACACCTCAAAATGGCTGCCATTGTACGTTTGTGCTAAGTGTATTTTACCATAATTAAAATAGAAAAAAAACCCACCTCAGTTAATATTAGTCAATATTACAGCAATTCTGCATTTGCTCTCCTTTGATTTGTGACTCTGGTTCTCAGATTCACAAAAGGACAAAGAGCCTAGTTCCGTGCAGCAAGCCTGCCCACCAGAGCTTGAGTAAGCACGGCTTCAGGGAAGAACCTGGAAAAAAAAAAAAAAAACAGAGCACAAGCTCCTTGCCCTGGCTTGCATCCGCACGGCACTTCCTCTTACAAATATTCCTGGGCAAATGGCGCAAGAAGAGTCGAGAGGAAAACACAGCACTGTGCTTAGTAGAAAAGAGAGCAGATATTATTTAGCCGTGTTATTTTAGACATGCCATATTCCACTAACAGCTGGCAAACTGTATAAGCGTGGTTCAAAAGCTGTAATAGCTGAATGGAGCTTCGCAGAACGTACAGAAAGGAGAGCACAGTTCTGCAGATTATTAACATAATCATCTCATTTATATTATAGCCAAACACCCAAGATGTCTCCCAACTTGACACTTCATGAAACAGGTAGTTAATTAGCGTAGGTAAAGCAGCATTTAACCTAGAGTCTTCCCGGCAGGCATCTGGCAAGGTATAAAAAGCAGGAAAAAGAAAATAAGGATGGTGGGGGGAATGGAGAATGGAGCCAAAATCTCTTGGAAATGAAAATCAGAGGAAGGAAGGCAGTGGCCCTGTGGAGGTTTGTCTAGAGGCCTGGGCACTTTGGACTCACTAGTTCTTTGTAGTTACTTGGTTTATTTTTGGTGTAGCCATATGGTGTGAGGATGAGCTGCCCGTAAGAGTGCACGGTCAGGAAGCACGGGCTGTCTCTTTTTTCTTGCTCTCTCTATGGCTTGAGAATATTTTAGTCTCTAGTTCTGACACCAGTTCTATTGCACTGAACGTTAAATCTTGGCAGTTTGTGATTGCGCCCATACCTGGAAAATACAGGAGGTCACAGAAACACGTCATAATCTCAGTTTACAAATGAGCCAGGGTGAATAGCAAATCTTGCTCAGGGTATGCCAGGCCTGTCCGAGGCTGTCAATTCAGTCCTATAAGTTAATCAACTGCATAGTCACTAAAGTAGCCACTTGATGAGGAGCTCAGAAAGCCACGAGGGCTGGCCTGAAGAGCTAGACTCCAACTGCGCAAACTTCATCCTTTTGTGGCTCAGAAGGGAAAATGCAAAATGAAATGGCAGTGTGATAATCTATTCTTAAACCTGTGGTGAACCAGGGGGCTTCAGGGGCAGGGCAACTGGGAATCAAATATTAGATTTCTGCTGGGCGGCGGTGGCGCACACCTTTAATCCCAGCACTCGAGAGGCAAAGCCAGGCGGATCTCTGAGTTCGAGGCCAGCCTGGTCTACAGAGCGAGATCCAGGACAGGCACCAAAGCTACACAGAGAAACCCTGTCTCCAAAAACAAAACAAAACAAAATCAGATTTCTATGGCAGCTTCTCACAGATTTGTCAGCCATGTCTTCCTTACTGGTTTCTGTCCCTGTCAGAGTTATTTTGTACGTACCCAGGCAGTCTGTCCACATTAATAATAGCAAAGTCCCCTACATGCTAGACCAGTGCCCCTCCTATGTGGCACCACATTTAACCCACATAATGGACTTTGGTTAAAATGGGATTATGTGACCAATGTTCTAAATACAACAAACAAACAAACAAACAAACAAACAATCAAAACCCCACTGAGATGAGGCATTTTTTTTCAAGACTACCAAGGAATAGGGACCGCATCTTAATCCTTGCCGTTCAGCGAGGGCCAGTGTTCTTACCCACCCCCTGATTCTTCATCTGCTTCCAGTGCTTTGAGCGTATCTAGATTTGCAGACACAGAAGTGCTGCAAGGAGAAGGAAATGTTTACTCTGCTTGCTGTCTGCCTCCTGCTGTAAAAAATACCCAAAGACAGCACTCTGGCTTTAATCTGCTTGATGGTGAGCTATATATCTTAAAACCAAGTGATGGCTTAAAACATACCCTGACTGTTTATGCTGGCTAGTTTTATGTCAATTTGAAACGAGCTAAAGTCATCTGAGAAGAGGGAACCTCAATTAAGAAAATGTCACCACAGGCTGGAGAGATGGCTCAGCGGTTAAGAAAATGCCTCGGTAAGATCTGGCTGTAAGCAATCCTGTCGGGTATTTTCTTAATTAGTGATGGATGTAGGAGGACCCAGCCCATTGTGGGTGGTGCCATCCCTGGGCTGGTGGTCCTGGGTTCTATAAGAAAGCAGGCTGAGCAAGCCAGTAAGCAGCACCCCTCTATGGCCTCTGCATCAGCTCCTGTTTGAGTTCATGTTCTGACTTTCTTCCATGATGAACAGTGATATGGGAGAATAAGCCAAATAAACCCTTTCCTCTCCAACTTGCTTCTTAGTCATGGTGTTTCATCACAGCAATAGAAACAGACCTAAGACCTAAGACACTGGTCTAGGTCTACTCTGCCCTGGTTTAGCCAATCTCATTTGAAGAGAGTTCTGCCCTTGAATACTGTATAGATGATACCATCTCTTTAAAGGAAATAAAAGTAGTCAGAATGCCCAAGAAGCTGCATGGGTTTTTCAAAGATGGTAAGCCACCATGCTTCTCAGCCCTTGGTAGTAGTTGTCATCAGTTTATCTACTGAGCAGGTACTTACCACACCAGGAGACACTGAGATTTCAATTGAGATTTGTTCCAAAGCATGTGCCATTATTACGGAATGAGCAGGGCTTCCTCCAGAGAGGATCCTGAAACAGAGGCACTGAGAGATGTTGACATGCAGAGGCTTCATAAATCAGTGTCAGTGAGGACAGGTGGCCCTCGAACATAGAAAACACTTCCTAGGACTATCTGGGAAAAAAAAAAGCCTTTATCATTGTAAAATTTGTGCATAGGTGAATTTTAGTTTTGCAGAGAGGCCAGCAACACCCAATATTAGGAGCATCTGTACAAACTAAAGTGAACAGATGTGTAATAAGCCATCCAATTGAGGGCTAGTTTGCCCTTTCACTTCTGAGTAGATAAGCTAGGTCTATGGACACGATCTTACCCATAGAAGCTTTGGTTACATTTTGAGATTGAGTTATACCAAATGTCAGGCAAACAGCTTGACCAATGGGAAAGGCATTCCAGGTATAGCAGAAATGTTTTTGTTTGTTTGTCTTGTTTTTTTGTTTTTGTTGTTGCTGTTTTTTGCTTTGTTTGCATTTTTTTTTTTAGAAGACTGCTAAGTAGAAATGCAGGTAAAGACAAGTGTCACTAGGAAAGTTTATGGGGTTGGGGGGAGACTTAATTCACACACAAGGCCAGAATGACTGAAGGGGTCTAGAGAGCTTTGGAGAGGGATGGAGGAGGGGAAAGAGGGAGTGATTTCTAGAAAGGGGGAACTCTGAGAAGTTTGGAATCACCCTGGGCTAAATAGTGAGACTTTGTCTCAAAACAGCAACGAAACACTGACTGCCCTACTCCTCTGTCTTCCTCCCTGGCTCCTTGAAAGTTTATAATTGACTGGGTGTGAGATGGAGTTAATTTGTATTTCTCCCAGTTGACATTTTTGCTGTTGGTCTTAGGAATGACTCCTCCCAGGTTATTTTTTTGTATTTGTGTTTCTCAAAAGACTAACAAAAATATATCATTTTTAAAGTTGTCTTATTTCCTGGAGGGAAGAGAAGAAATATATGAAAACTCAAAAACTCACCACACCATGTGTTTTCCATATGGGAAATCTCTTGACCCACACAGCAGACACATGGGTTATTATTTCCAAGCTCCCTTAATAGAAGAGAAATTTGGTGAAATGTTTCTCTCAATATTGGAAATTTTTCCCAATACTATTTGACAGGATTCAATATTATCTCTGACTTCCAATACGCATCTTCTTCTCTACACTTAGGTAGGTTTACCTTCCAATAAAAATAATTTTGGAGCCAGGCGGTGGTGGCACATGCCTTTAATCCCAGCACTTGGGAGGCAGAGCCAGGCAGATCTCTGTGAGTTCGAGGCCTGCTTGGGCTACAGAGTGAATTCCAGGAAAGGTGCAAAGCTACACAGAGAAACCCTGTCTTGAAAAATCAAAATAAAATAAAATAAAATAAAAATAAAAAAATTGGATGCAGTGGAATGGAGTTAAGATATTCAGTTTTTGGCAAGGCTACTCACTAATTCCATTTCACTCAAAGTGAGGGACGAATTCAGCACAGTCAACGGTTAACGGGAAAGAAGCATGCTGCTAAAGAGCTCGGCAGTGACAGGTACTGAATGGCGTGATTTAGCATTATGAGGAAACTAAAGACACTTACCTCTTTCACAAATCATTGGCAAAAAAAGCAAAGGGCAATCCATTCTCTGGCATGAATTCCACAGTCCATCCAAATGATCTCCTTGGGACTGTTGGATGGTTTGCTGATCTGGGGTGTGGGGGGAACATTCAGGCTCCATAACCAAATGCTCGCTATTGTAAGAAACTGCAAAGCCACCATATTTCATTCCCCCACAGTGCCCTTTTTTACTTCCCGCTGGGGTTCGGGATGGTGGCAAGGATTCTAGTGAAGATACCCACCAGTGTGGTCCTTTCCTCTCCTACCTTGTTCTCCTGCCCATTGCCTTGATGGTTGTTCTTAGGACTGGACACTGATTCCCCATCCAAAGAATCATTTCCCCCTGCATCCTAAAGTATCCCATGGTTGCAAATAAAAGCGATGTAAATAGTGGCTCCCACCTGACAGACACATTAAACATTGGGTATGGTGACACATGCCCCTAATCCCAGCACTCTGGAGAAAGGCAGAGGCAAAAGGACCTCAAGTTCAAGTCAACTGTCCCACAAGCTAAGAGGCTAAATGTATACATGGCTTCTATGCTTCTAGGCTTTATACACATAGCTCGCCCAGAGAGGCAAAGCATGTATCAGCTGTGATGTTCAAGAATCAAAAGTATTTCTAAATGAGTCAAACTTCACTTAAACTTCCCCAAACTATAAGCAGATCAAAGTTCATACCCTGTGCTGTGCTTATTAAATTCTCCAGCTACTCCTCCACCCAGAGCCATCTCCATCTTCTTCCTTCCCTGCCCATCTGCCCTCTTCCTAGAGGTGGGTGAGGATTACACTGACTATTTTTAGGTTCTCTTTGGTGGAGAAGGGCTTTAAACAGTCCCAGGCTATAACAATTGTATCTGTCTTGGATTTGTTAAGGGCCTACCCCGGGCTATAATGTCAGTCTTGGGAACTGAATTGACTTTCCCTCTGTCTGGTGGAAGATCCACCTCAACTCCCTATCTCTTTCCCTAAACCTGTCCCTTCATCTCTTCAAAGCCCACCAAACACAGCTCTTCCCCAGAGAGGCTCAAGACCACTCCCACAGGGTATATAAGCTGCATCCCAGAAAACGGACTCGTGGTTCTTCCAGTCTCTCGTCCCGTCTCTTGTCCCGTCTCCTCTCTGCAGGCCGGGTAATCACCCGGGAATGCTTTAAGCATTAAACTGGCCTTTTCCTAATTTGGTCTGATTTGGATTGTTGCGTTTGGCGGAGAGGCCTATCAGGGTGCAAAAACTTGCCACCCTCCACATAAGATACTTACAAGCTGAGGCAAAGGCATGGCTGGGGTTGTCAGAGTCAAGGGACTTTCTTCCTGTGGGCTTCCCCTGTCCCTCAAGGTTTCCAGGACAGTTCCTGACCGCCCCCTCACCCCCAATTTTCTTCTAAAATTACCCCTTGAAGACCACTGCTTTGTCAGGGATGATGGCATAGGCATATATTCCAAGTTATTTGTGAGACTATGTCTGACATAAAACATAGTCAAAAGGGATGGGGATGTGTAGCTCGGTGGTAGACAGCTTTCTTAGTGTGTGAAAGATTGTAGCTATGTCCCCTGTATGACAGAAATGGGGGAGGGGAGTAAGGGGAGAAGGGGAAAAAGAAAGGTTACTGTTTCAGTGCAGTTAGGCTGACCTGGGAGCTTTCGAGGCATGCCATGCCCTATCTTAGAACAATCAGGCCATCTCCTTGGGAGAGACTGAGATAGAGGAGTCATTTGGCCGCACTCCACAGGTGATTTTAATGTCCAGTCAGGATAGAAACTCCCTGGTCCAGACCTAAATGCTTAGAAATTCTGGCCCTATGGAAGAGTGACAGATCCCAGATACTTTTTAGCACACTACATGCAAAGAGGTAAGAGAACTGGGGCACTAACGACCGCTTTGGTTATACAATTATCTGGTTACAGGACCTTGACCTTGTATAAATCACCTTACTTCTGTAGGGTTGTTTCCTCTGTGGTAAAGCCACAGAATAATAAATGAAGGTTTTCTGTGTTTTAAAACATTTTTAGGAGTGGGGGTTTCTCTTTTGAAAACAAAACATTTGGACTAACAAGATGGCTCTGCAGGAAAAGACACTTGCCCCCCAACCATGATAACCTGAGTCTGATCTCCAAAACTTACATACATAGGGGAAGAAGAGAACCAGGTCCTGGAAGGTGTCCTTGGTGGTCTACAAGCATGCCCAGGCACATGAAGGGGAGGGGAGGGGAGAGGAGGGGAAGGGAGAAGAAGATAGGGAAGGGGAGAGGAGGGAAGAAGATAAAGAAAAAACACCACCAACAACAAAGAACAGAAGAGATGAAAAATGAGCCAATTCTAACGAATCCTTATGGGGTGATCCGCTCATGGGTTCTCCTCCGTTTGGGTCCTGTCATGCCTCAGAACCCTAGCTTTATGAAGCAGGCATGGGCAAAAGCCCAGTTTGGTGGAAAAGGCTCTTTGAACTCTCTCGCAGTTTTGACAGAGCCCCTGTAGTGCCTTCTGACTGGGCAGATCCTGCCCTAAGGTCAGGCTCAGACTCCGCACTCACCTTCAGGTAGTACACGTGGGCCAGGTCTCAGAAGTCATTCCCGGAAACGCTGCATCGCCACTTCCGCATACTTCTGGCTGACCTAGCTCATCCACTGATAGATCTAAACTGATCCAAAGGACCACGCTGTGACCAGGTTCACTAGGCAGGTTGCTTGATTGCCTCCAGTTGAGACAGACATTCTTTCACTCTGACACTGAACTCTGCATGCTGCTCTAGACTGCAAAATCACGTGACAAGCAAACCAGAGAACTAAAGCCATGATTTATGATCTCATACCTATCACTTCCTTTCAAGACCTCCTGAGCCACCAAAGACCCCCCCCAACCCACCCCATGGACCTTTACAAATAAGCAATTGAGAATGAACAGTTTTGATAATCCACCAGTGACCCTTCAGAGACTGTGTACAATAGCACACCCTTCACACAGTCATCAGAATTAGCCTTCCTGCGCCACACACATTTTTTTTTTAAAGTAGGCTCGTCTTTCCTCCTTAGGAGCATAAGAGCTATGGACAGATGTTCTTTCTGCCATAAAAGTTCATTTGGCTTGGTCCCTAGTATAGCAATGTGAAGGGTTACAGAACCTTGAAGAAGTGTGTGTGGGGTGAAGAAGGTGGTGGTGGTAGGTCCTTAGGTCATTTGAATCCCTGTCTTACACAGGGAATACTGGTCTCCTGGAGTGAGTGTTCTTGAGAGTAAACTGAAATAAGGTTTGGAGCCTGACCCCTGTAGTTCCCTCTGGCTTCCTGATTGATGATGCCTTTGCCATCCACCCTGAGTCGAAGCAGCTGAGGTGGGTGGTCCTCACCAGAGGGTGACCCAAACTGTTTGGATTTTGAGCTTCCCAAACTGTGAGTTAATTAAACCTCTTTTACTTATAAAGTTATCCTGCTTTGAGTATTTCATTATAGTAATGAAAAGTAGATTAAAAGACCAATAACATCCTTTGCTAATGTTCTAAGATTGGACAACACCCATGTATGCCCTTCCCAGAATCTGCTTACTGAAGTTTCTAAGTCAGACCCATGTTAATAATTTTGATTAAACTTAATAGCCCTGAATAGATCTGATTTAATTATAGATCATATATATCAAGCTTTGAAGGAATCTTATACCGTGACTAATAAATCCATAACTGGGGTTCCATAAGAGCAAATGCAGTGAAAAATGAAGACATATTAAGGCAGCCATCAGCATGTCTCAGGACACACGACACCTGAGTTTCTGTGTAGCTGACCTTGGGCAATTCAGAATTACAGAAAATAGTAGTTAACTGGAGAAAACAAATTATTTTTAAAATTTAAATCTTAATTGGCATAGAGATTATGGAGAAAACTTGTTAGTACCTTAATAAATGCTCAACTAAGGGCAGTTTCAGTTCAATCTGTCCACTGTGGAAGAATAGTATTTTATGGCACAGGTACTGTAAGCGTCTGTGATGGGCCAGAGAAGGACACAGATAGCCCAAATCTCAATAAAGCTACAAATAGCAACAACGGGAAGTGGCAGGAGTATGTTTACTTATTGCCTAGTCAGTGGTAATGCAATCAACTTTATGTATCATTGTCACAATGCTTTAAGATAGACGTTACTATTCCAGTCTCACAGATGAAGAAACTAAGAATTAAAGAGATTAAGTAAGTACCTTTATCAAGGTCCCACAGTCAGCAAGAGGCCAAGCCAGTGTGATCCTATCATGGAAACCAGTTGTCTTCATTACTCTTCTTGTTACTGTGATAAAAACAAACAAACAAACAAACAAACACCACTCAGACAAAAGCAATTTAAGGGAGAAAGGACTTATTTGGGTCACAGTTTGAAGTACATTCGATGGTGATAGAGAAGTACTGATGGTAGAGCTTGGTAGCTGGGTACCTTGTGTCCACAATCAGGAGGAAGAGAGTGATGAATGCTGTGCTCCTGTTCCATGCACTCCAATACTCAAGACCAGGGACTGCTGTCTTCACTTAGGGTGGATCCTCCCACCTCAGTTAATCCAATCAAGACCACCAGGCATGCCCAGAGGCTAACCTAATCTAAATAACCCCTCACAGGCATGCCCAGAGGCTAACCTAGTCTAAATAACTCCTCACAAGCATGCCCAGAGACTAACCTAGTCTAAATAATCCCTCACAGGCATGCCCAGAAGCTAGCCTAATCTAAATAACTCCTCACAGGCATGCCCAAAGACTAACCTAGCCTTAATAACCCTTACAGGTATGCCCAAAGACTAACCTAGTCTTAATAACCCTCACAGGCA
>CABHPH010156732.1:34366-47039 GCA_902168325.1 Peromyscus nudipes | reverse complement strand
TAATAACCCCTCACAGGCACGCCCAGAGACTAACCTAGTCTTAATAATCCTCACAGGTATGCTGATGGCTTGTCTCCCAGGTGATTCCTATCAGGTTGTCAACACTGACGTCATCCCAGATCATCAGGTTTCCATGGGCATAGAGCATCTTGTTCAAAGCCACAGAGCCAACAGTTCTTTGAGGTAATGTCTACAGGGGAAAGTGCAAGTTCTTTTTAGCATTCTGAACAATTATTCTGGAAAAAAATAATACTATATCCTCAAATGCAGAGAGTAGAAATTGGTAAGATCTATTTGGAAGGCAGTTTGTGCATTTATGTACACCTTTTAGATATGTGTATCGTTTGATCCAACCACTCTATACGAAAAACAATGTGTGTGGTATCATTATAGACATACCCATAAAAGCCATTTCTTTTCCACTATCTACTCTCAGGAGCCACTAAGCATCTTCACAGCATTACAAGCGCGTCTTTGCAGAAGGCTTTCGCTCTAAGAACTACTGTAGAACCCCTGGATCCAGCAAGAGAAAACATTTTCAGCTAAGCAGGAGCCACTGAGGACCCGTCTCTCCTCGTGTACCACGCTCACACAGGCGCCAACTCTGTGCTTCTCAAATCTGCTAAGGACACGGCAAACCCAAAAAAGTGTTAGTTACGTTTCATGTTCAAATTAGGCGCCTGGGACTGTTCCCTTCCCTTTTCTTTGTGTTATTAATTTGTCTTTTTATTTCATTTACCAGTTTTTGTAGTTTCTGTGGCGGTGCTAATGGTGGAGGGAGAGATGTTTGGAAATCCCTTCAACTTAGCAAACAGGCAAATCTTCAGCTCACAGTTTGAGCCAATCTAGTTTGTGAATATTAATATTAAAAGTAATCCATCCTGATATATCCTAAAGCAACACCATCCTTCATACTGTGTGCCCTTACTCACCTCTCCCATGGGGAGATAGCTCTCATAAAAATAGGTCTCAAGGCTCCTCTGTGGACGGACAACCTCTTATCTGTGCTGTGCTGAGGATCTTGAATGGAAAGAAAGATATGAAATAGTGAAGACATCAGGACTTCCTGAAGAATAGAAGATTGATTTAAAAGGTCACAAAGGGGCTGGAGAGATGGCTATAAGGTCAGAAGCATTTAATTCTCTAGCAAAAGACCAGAGTTCAATGCCCAGCACTCACATCAGATAGCTCACAATTGACTTACAACTTCAGCGCTAGGTGATCTGACTCCCTCTTCTGGCTTCCATGAGCACTTACACACTCACACTCACACACACACACACACACACACACACACAAATATTTTTTTAAATATAAAATTTCAAATGTCATAGAAGGCAGTGCACACAGGATTTGTAGTTCCAAAGCCAATGTTGAAATTATAACTCTGTGATTTATCTGCTATGATATCTCAGGCAACTATTTCGCCATTGTGAAATGCAATTTCTCTGTCTACAGAGTGAGGACAATCATGTCAACCTTGCAGGGAGGCTAGAACAACTCAATAAGGCATTGTAGATAAAAAGCACTTGTAAGATTGTAAAAGGTGTAATAGCTAAGATTTATTGAGCTGAAACTTTTTATGAGACAAGCACCACTCTACATAATTTAATTACCATTTACTCCTCTCTAAAATGTTGAGATAGATTTCTTTTTAACCTCTGTTTCAGAGACGAGGAAACCAGATCCCAAGGAAAGTGTTAACTGGACCCGAACCCTGGCAAACTGATTTAAGAGCCTCTAATATTAACCACTGCTGTAAATGTGTGGGGAGAATGAACCCCTATGCAGCAGTTGCAGCCAATGACTCTTCATTGAGACATCATCACCCAAAGTCATATTAGGATTCATTCCTAGTGTTGTATATTCTAAGGGGGTTGACAGGTGTTTGATATCCAGTATAAACCAGTCTAGTATCATACAGAATGATTTTAGTTCCTAACTGTCCTCTGGACTCTGCTCATCCATCCTTCCATTTTCCAACCTTGGTAATTACTTCTCATCACTTAATCTGCATCGTTCTACATTTTCCAGAATATTTATAGCTGGGGTCACACTGTGCAGGCTTTCCAGACTGATTTTTTTCACTTACTAATAGGTATCTTAGTTACTTTTCTATTGTGATGAGACACTGTGACCAAGAGAACTTATAAAAGGAAGCATTTAATTGGGTGCTTGTTTGCAGTTTCAGAGGGTGAGGCCATGACCATCATGGCAGCAGGCAGGCATAGTACTGGAGCAGTAGCTGAGAGCTTACATGTTGTGACAACAACCACAAGGCAGAGAGTAAGCCAACTAGAATGGCATGGTCTTTTGAAGGCCAATGCCTACACCTTCTGGCACACCTCCTCCAATAAGGACACACCTCCTCCAATAAGGACACACCTCCTAATCCTTCTCAAACAGTTCTACCAACCAGGAAACAAGCATTCACATATATGAGACTTTGGGGCCATTCTCATTCAAACAACAACAATATGCTTAAGTTTCTTCCGTATCTTTTCACAGCTTTGGCAGCTCTTTTCTCAGTGCTGGACAATATTCCCTTCTCTGGATATGCCACAGTTTGCCCATTCGTATGTTGAAAGACACCATGGTAACTTCCTATATTGGCAGTTATGATCAAAGCTGCCATAAACACACACGTGACTGATTTTGTGCAGATGTGTTCCTAGTTCATTTGGGTAAGAACCAAGGAGTACAATTGTTGAACCATATGATAAACATATTTTTTTTTTTCTGTAAGAAACTGATAAACCACTGTCCAAAATTGGTGGAGACAGTTTTGCATTTCCATCAGCAACGAGTGAGTTCTGGTTATTCTACATCCTCACTAGCCTTTGATGTTGGCCTTCTAGATGTGGGCTGCTGTAGCAGACTGTAGCGCATCTGGTAGTTTGAATTTGCAATTTTCTGGTGACAGATGAGATAGAGCATCTTTTCCTAGGTTCCTCAACTCATTGTGTTTTCTTTGATGAGGCATTATTAGGGCCACATTATACTTACATGTTCTTTTATTAATGTTTGAGTTTCAGTGTTCTTTATATATTTTGGATCACATTCTTTTTTCAGATGTCTCTTTCATAAATATTTTATCTCAGTGTCTGTCTTCTGGTTTTCTTGACACTTTCTTTCAAGGAGTTAGAAGCTTATACATTTACTAAAGTTTGGCCTATCAATTTTTTTCGTGGGTTGAACCTTTCCTGGTGTATCTAAAATGTCAACGTCATACTTAGAGACATCTAAACTTTCTAGCCCATCTTCTAGAATTTTATAATTTTGTATTTAAAAGTTAAGTAAAGTGCTTTGCGTATGTGTGTACGTGTGTGTGTGTGTGTGTGTGTGTGTGTGCACATGTAGATGAAATGAGAATGCATGTGTGTGTATACATGTGCATGAAGACTAGAGGTCAACCTTGGCTGTCATCCTCAATAATATTGTCCTCCATCTTGGAGATGAGACAAGGTCTGTCACTGACCTAGAGATTTCCAGTTAGGATAGATAGGCAAGCGAGCCCCAGGGACCTGTCTGTCTCTGTCTTCCCAGAGCTGGGATGGCAGGGGCTTGCCACCGTCCAGCATTTTGGGCTAGGTTCTGAGGATCAAACTAAGGTCCTCATGCATGGCAAGCACTTTACAGACTGAGCCACCCTCCCAGCCTGGTGACATAATTTTGAGGTACTCTCTATGTTCTCTCTGTTCTGTATGAGTGTCTGGTTCTTCTAGCACTCTCTGTTGCAAAGAGTATTTTTGCTCTATTGCATTATCTTTCTCCTTTGTCCAGATCAATTGGCTATGTGCATGTGGGCCTGTGTCTGGGCTCCCTGTTCTCTTCTCCTGATCTATTTGTTTAGTCTTTCGTCAATACCACACTGTCTGATGACTGTAAGGTTACAGTAAATCTGAACAAAGGTAATGTCAGGCTTCTGACTTCATTCTCCTGCAATACTGGGTTGGCTATTCAGTGTCTTTTATTTGTCCACAAATCTTTAGAATCAGTTTGTCAATAATCACAAAATAACTCCCTAGGATTTTGTTTGGGGTATATAAATAAAATTCGGAAGAGCTGATATCCAGACAATACTGAGTCTTCCTTCACGTGACCATAAATATTCTCCCATTCATTTGCTTCCTTGATGCCTTTCATTTAAGTTCCTTACATTTCCCTGAAGAGATGTATCACAAGTATTTCATTCTGGGCACACTAGTGTGTGTGTATGTGTGTGTGTGTGGTGTTTAATTTCACATTCTACTCGCTCTTTACTTTGTATAGGAAATCAATGGACTTTCCTATGTCAGCCAGTTGGCTCTGATGGGTTCTTGGTTCCAGGATGACTGTTGTTGGTTCTGTTTTTCTGCGTGTATATTCACGTTCCCTTTAAACACGTGCAGTTTTATGTATACCTTCCTAAGCTATATGCCATTTACTGCCTTTTCTTGTTTTATTGCTTTTGCTAGACCTGCAAGAGCTCTACTGGAAAAGAGCAGTGAGTGTAGACCCTGTGTAGAAAGGACTGATCTCTCTGTGAAAGCTTCCAGGTCCTTGCCTTTAAGGATAACATTAGCTGAAGGAGCTTTAAAAAGTATTCATCATACCAAAGAAGGTCCTTTTTCTGAACTGTAGATGTGTGCTGGGTGCTGTGAAAACTTTTTGTAGACCTACTGATATGATGCTATGACTCCCCTTCATCAGCCTGTGGAGGTGATGGAATGTTGAACCAGCTATGTATGATTGGGCTAAACCCCCTTTAGCCAGGATATACAGTTCTTTTTATCCAAAGCTAGGCTGCATTTGTCAATATTTTTTGAGGATTCTTCTGAGTTTATGAAGGCTATCAGTCTGTACTTTTCTTTCCTTGCAAGGTCTTTGTCTGACTTGGGTTTTAGATAAATGCTGTCCTTGTAGGCTGGGTTAGGAAGTATTCTCTCTACCCCTAACTTCTAGAAATAATTGTGGAGAACTGGTATAACTTCTGCTTAAATGTTTGATAGGAACCAGTAAGCCACCCAGGGCTTTCTGCTGTGGGTTAATCATAGCTTCAGGGTTTTTGTTGTTGTTGTTGTTGCTTTGTGTTTTTTGTTGTTGTTGTTGTTTTTTGTTTGTTTTGTTTTGTTTTGTTTTAAACAGCTATAGTATTGTTTTAACTGTCTACTTAGGATTTATCTTTCAGCAAACAGTTTATTAATACCGTTTGGTGCTCACTTTATTTCAGGCATTAAGCTAACACCTACAAAACCAAACACATGTACAGTTTATAATTCAGTTCTCATTTAAACCTTATGAAGTGTGATCTGTAGCAAACAAGAAAACAGAGCAGGAGAAGAAAGTAAGTCACTTACAAAGTGACTCATTAGCTAATAAGGAGCTGATAAGTCATGGAGTTAGTCATTTGGTGAATGTTCCTAGCTAAAAGGCTTTATTGAGCAAAGACCAGGGTTTGACTATTCATTGGAGATCACACTGATAACCCGTTTACCTCATACATATGTATGGGACAAATACTTTGTTGATAGCACTGATGTGTCAGCTTTAGGAGATGCTGTGATGCAAATTTCTGCCTAGGGATGGCGAGTGCAGGGGAACTTGGACAGCTAATTAACCAGTGTTCTGATGACTTTCATCTTTTCCCCATCTTATTGTGTCTCTTCCTTCTTGAGCCTTCGTTTCTTTCTCTGTAAAGTGAGAATAATAGCACTATTTCAAAGGATTCTTATGAGAAGTGTATAAGTTAATCCGTGGTTAGCAACGAGAGCACTCTCTTGTTGTGGGACACCCTAACAACCAAGCGGTAAGCACACAGGAGTTCGAAGGAAACGCAGCACACGCCATATTTAGCTGCCATAATATTAAAGGCAAAAAGCACAAAGACTCATTTAGCCATTCAATAGGTATTCTTCTTTTTATAAAATGTTTTTAATTGAAATAGAATTACATCACTTCCTCCTCCCTTTCCTCCCTCTAGTTCTTCCTCCTCTCTTTCCTCCTCTAGCTCTTCTTTGTCACCCTACCTTGAATCTCTCCCATGCCCCGCACTCTCAAGTTGATAGCCTCTTTTTCTCTGGTTGTATTTGCTACATTTATGTATGCATACACACACACACACACACACACACACACACACACATATGCACACACACACACACACATACACACACACACACACACATATATATGCACACACACACACACACACACACACACACACACATATCTCCATTGGACACCCATGTCACAGATCAAAACTTTTCTCCTAGACTCATGGGGATGCAGGAGAGTACTGCTTGCCTTCACTACACCATAGTCAGATCCTCACGTTCTGTTCTTTTCTTTCTCTCCTATCAGTCTTGGGGGTTTGCTAGTATTCTTAAACAATGAAAAAAAGCAATTTTTAAAAAGGCAATGCTTCTCTAAATAACTCTGGCTGTCCTGGAACTCACTATGTAGACCAGGCTGTATTTGAACTTATAGAGATCTGTCTGCCTCTGCCTCCCAAATGCTGGGATCAAAGGTGTGCACCACCACCACCCTGCTACAAAATATCTTGGTATGATTAATTAAAGCACAAATTTCAAGCTGGTACATTTTTGGCTAGGTTCTGAGTGTCAAACTGGTGAGCATACACCTATGATTCCAGAACTTAAGAGACTGAGGCAGGAGGATCACAAGTTCAAGGCCAGCCTGTGTTACCCAGCAAAGAGCCTGAATAAAAATAAAAAGCAACAAAGATAAATAAACAAATAAAACAAAGGTCCACTGCTATTTAGAATCATGTACTAACAATCAACTACCAAATAGAATTCAGTTTCTGCACCTAATTACACTACTCAAAAATGTAGTTACATTTATTACCATTAATTATTATCAATACAACTATTAATAGTTTGAATTTAGCAGCTTCTTATCTTCAAAATTATAAATGTTTTATCAGATGTTGAATGAATTTTGTCATATTTAGCTTGAACAAGTGAGAAGCTTGTAAGGCTGTTTAAAGAATTACGCAAAATAAAGCCAGGTGGTGGTGGTATGCCTTTAATCCCAGCACTCAGGAGGCAGAACCAGGCAGATCTCTGTGAGTTTGAGGCCAGCATTGTCTACAGAGCGAGATCCAGGACAGGCACCAAAACTGCACGGAGAAATCCTGCCTCAAAAAAAAAAAAAAAAAAAAAAGAATTACCCCAAATAATGGAAAAGAGGTTCAAAAGTAGATTAAAAGAAACAAATGTTATTTAAATTGTAGTAGATGAAGACCAATATATCTCTTCAAGTTATCTTAGAATATCTACCATGCGTTGTGTTTTTTTATAAGCAATAATGCCTCAGAGTGAAATTTTTCAATATAAAATGTACATTGGTATAAGTAATATATGGAAGTTGAATGCTTTATGGAACATACTGTCATTTTATAAAGAAAAAGACAAATATCCCATAGTGTGTTTAAATTCATATAAATACATTTTCAGAAACACATTCTATGTTGTTATTCACAAGTCCACAAATAGCCTCTGTAAGAGCACTAGTTAATCCTCACTGAACAGTCCATGCTCACATCTCCCAGTGCTTGAGGTATCCATCTACACAACGGCCCAGCGTGTATGCGTTCTAACCACTTTATACAAAGCAACAACAGGCAATAGTAATAAGAAGATTTATTTATTTATTTTCTTGATTTAAAAAATCTCCTTAATACACGAACATATGAAAAGCCAAATGGCACAGCCTTTAAATAACCAAGTGTGAGGTGTGATGATCTTGCGGCTGACTACCAGCTTAACAGCATGCAAAGTATATCGAAGCCCGGAAAGGGAGAATTTGAACTCAAATCTGGCTAACAATAACCAACACTCCATTAGCAATTGTGTAGGCTGGGACCGTTTTAAGACTTCCATATTCATATGCATGCTGTTTCTTTCCTTGTAATAACAATGGTCTTTAGAACAAACGCTATCGATGCTTTATTTTCCCTGAAGACTTAGTTACATAGATTAAACATTTTAAAGTAGCTGCTGCTGATTTGGACAACAAAGACATCAGCCATAAAGATCAGTATCAAGGAAGTTATTAAAAAATGTAATTATTCTTTAGCAAGGGGAGGAGAGGGGCAAAGGAAGAGAAAGCCTTCTGGGTCTCCTCTCATGTTTCCTCACATCGTTCATTCTGCCTGTGGAGCCCCACGGGGAAAGGAGGCCTCTGAGGGTGTTTTTACAGCAGCAGCAGCAGCAGCAGGGATATGGGTGGTGGATGGCCACCCTCCCTTCAGGTAGTTCAGTAAATATTTGGGCTTTGCCTTGTCAGTCATCTGTTTGGGAGTAGGACACAAGTCCTCCATCCCTGGGTATCCATGGAGATTAGTTCTAAGAGGACCACATACAGTGCTATTGTGCTTTCATCTAACCTACCCACCTCCTCCTGAACGCTTTAACTCATCTTTAGATTACCCCTAACACCAAACACAATGTTAAAAGAGTTTGTATGGTGCTGCTTATGTTTTTAGACATGCTCAGTATAAAAGAAATTCTCTTTGATGGATATTTTAGCTCGAGTTTCTATTGTTGCGAGAGAACACCATGACCAAAAGCAAGTAGAGGAGGAAAGGGTTTATTTCATCTTATAGTTTATAGTTCATCATTCAGGATGCCAGGACAGGAACTCAGGGCAGGAACCTGGAGGCAGGAGCTGATGCAGAGGCTATAGAGAGGAGCTGCTTACTGGCTTGCTCCCCATGACTTGCTCAGCCTGCTTTCTTATAGAACCCAGGACCACCAGCCCAGTGGTGGCCACAGCTACCGTGAACTGGGCCCTCCCACATCAATCATCAATCAAGAAAATTCACCACAGGCCAATCTTGAGGGGGTCTTTTCTCAATGGAGGTTCCCTCTTCCAAATGACTCTAGCCTGTGTCATGTTGACATAGAACTAGCCAGCACACTGGATATTTTCAGTCCAGGGTTAGGAGTCTCACTGTGTGTATCCATCGGTACACTAAAGAGCAGGACTCACATTGTTAATGTGCTGTGCTTTGAGTGGCTGTAATCCTCTAAAAATGTCACAGCACACACAATCATTCACTTGTATAAAGGCAAACAAGCCCCTCTAGCCCCACCCAACATTCAGCTTTCCACCAACTGAGGTCAGCAAATACCTATTGCTTCTAGAACCCAGCACTTAATAGGGGGGTTCATCTAATGTGTAAAACATAATGGTCTGGAATTTCAATAACAGCCTCTGATGAATAGTTATTATGATTTTTATGTGAAAGAAACAAAAACTCCAGACTTAAAACTCAAAAAATTTAACAGTGAGTTTAAGTGAATGTTTACCGAGTTTCTTGCATGACACATAACACATGTCAATAGAGAAAGGAAAAGTTGATTACCAACCCTCCACCCCCAAATCCCACTCCCCCCCACCCCCTTCGCGCAAGTTATCACCACTCTCCTCTCACTGAGCAAATGAAAAGGAAATTGTACTTTATGTACTCTGTGTATTCTTTTTGAGGAGACATTCGCCAAATGCTTAACAGAGACAACGCTCCTTTGGAGTACATTATTAATAAGCACTGAATCAAAGAAGGGGCTGATGGAATTCCAACTGGAATGTATAAAGAGGTAAAAATAACAAATGTTGAGGCAAATTTCATACTTTAAATACTTAGTGAAGAAACAGTAGCATGAATATTTCATGTAGTAAAGTATTTTCAGGTTTTTTCCTTATAAAATTAACATATATTAAAATGGAGAAATAAGAAAGTATGGAGAAAAAGAAGCAGGAAAAAAAATGCAAAAAACAATAGAATAAATCTCAGTACTCCCATGCTCCCAAACTAAATAGTGTTGACCTTTTTGGCACATTTCCTGTCAACCTTTGGTCTATGCACCTATTTCAACTGGTTACATTTATGTATAACATGTGTACTCACTCCATTATATTCTATATCCTACCAGAAGCATTTCTTTACATTGACAAACTCTTTTAAAATATTATTTTCAATGGCCATATGACACTTGGAAGTAAATATCTATTATGTACTATTGTTTACTGAAATCCTTTCTTCTGTGCTGGATAGAACTGTTTCTCATTGTAGGGGTGGTGGGTGAGTGGGGCTATTGTAAGTAGTCCTGTAGCAAATAAGTTATGCAAATTTCTGCTCTTGTTTCTGATGATTTCCTTGAGTACATCCCAAGAAGAGGAGTGAGGTCAAATAGGAAGAATACTTTCAAGCCATTTGGTTTAAATCACAAAATTCCAATGATTTTTACAGAGGTACACTTTAGCGAGGAAGTGTGTGTGTGTGTGTGTGTGTGTGTGTGTGTGTGTGCGTGTATGAAAATTTAACGTTAGGGTTTTTAAACTGTTGTTTAGCGTATTCTAGAGAAGAGCATTTCAAAAGTTATACTCATCTATGTTTAAAGTAGGGAAGTCAAATAAAAGCAAATTAAAAAAAATTTTTTAAACAAAAAACACACATCTAGTTGAATATCCCAACTAGATACCACATATTAACAAATAAAAACTCCAGTACCAGGGATGGGTTATCTCTTTTTGAGTTATCCAGTGTGGTTCCACAGACACCCAAACATTATAGGCTATTGTCAATGTTATTGATTACTCTCAAGAACCTGAGCCTATTGCTGAAGATACCACCTACTTGAGTCAAAGAATATGGAAACATCTGAAACTCACCTGGAAGCTTCATCCCTACTGGCTAGATTTCATGGTGTTGGAAGGTGCTCTGCACGCTATGGAAGGAGAAAAGTAATCAACAGTCTCACTCAGCTATGAAAACTGTAAGCGACAACAGTGACTGGTCTAACCACATATGCCCACTGGTGAAATAGTGGCACAAATATGGAAGAAACCAACCACTTCCTGGTTGACTCTATGACCTGGTCCGTGAGATGAAATCCATTCTTGGCACTGTTAATAGGGCCGAGAACCTGTGACTAGACAGGTCATAGTCCCTAATGCTATTATTCTGCTAAATTGGTCTAGTGTGAAAATGACTCCTAATGATTTATGGCTATACTCATAGATCAATGTATTTCTTAACTATCTTCAGAAAAGCTTCTTTTTTATAGTAGATGGCAAATGTGGGTTTGAAAGAAAATGGCCCCCAAAGGGAGTGGCACTGATGGGAGGTGTGGCCTTGTTGGAGTAAGGTGTAGTCTTGTTAGAAGAAGTGCTTCACTGTGGGGGCAGGCTTTGAGGTCCCCAATGCTCAAGATACTGCCCTGTGTCTATGACAGTTCACTTCCTCTTGCCTTCAAATCAAGACATAGGACTCTCAGCTCCTTCTCCAGCACCATGTCTGCTTGCATGCCGCCATGTTGCACGATGATGATAATGGACTGAACCTCTGAAAATGTAAGCCAATTCAATTAAATGTTTTTCCTCTATAAGAGTTGCTGTGGTCATGATGTCTCTTCACAACAACAGAAACCCCAACTACGACATCAACTAACACAAAAACCTTCAACTAGTCAATGTGCAGGGAATAAGAGATTGAAGGGTGCTTGGCCCTAAATGGGACATATATATCATAACTTCCAGAGCTCTGCAATCTCACAAAGAGGGGCCAGAAATATAAGAAAATATAATATATAATTTCAAGCAAACAGTAGCTGCACATATAAATTCACAATGATTATGGCGGTATGCATGAGGCTTGGGCAAGCTCAAGCCAGACAAAACCCCAGCAAAGATGGGGGAAGGTAAGCAAGGAATCCTGCTACTAGCTGAGGAGATGTTGGCATTTGATAGCATTTGGAGAGTTAGTTTTCTTGAATGATGTGAGCCCTGGTAGGTTGACCACATGCTAGGACAGGCTCTGCTCCCAAGACTAGTTGAGCACTACAAATTGAACTCAATGAAAAAAAAAATGGGGACTAAACTAAAAGTTGGGTGGGTGGTAAGGTGAGGGTAGATATGGGAGAAGTTAGGGGAGGGGGCAGATATGATCAAAATATGTTATATGAAAGTCTCAAAGATTTAGTAAAAGTGTTATTAAACATTTTTTTTCAGACAGGGTTTTACATGTAGCCCAGGCTGACCTCAAACATGTGATTCCCTAGCCTCAGCCTCTTAAATGTTGGTATTATAGGAGTACACCATCATGTCCAGTTTGAGTATTAGTTTAGATCAGCAAGTACTAATGAAAATAAAAACACCCCAAAGGACAAGGTCAAGAAGCTTTGAACTGCTTTCCTCATATGCAGTCTGTCCACTGGCTGGCCTATTCTCTAAGTTTGCTACTTGAGCCTAATCACTTCCAAATGCACCGTGGGCACAGCAGGCAATCTTTCCCTTTTATATATGTTATATATAAGTGTTATATATGTCATAAGTGTTATAAGTTTTATAAGTGTTATATATGTTATTGTAGAATATTTGCAAGATGAAAAATAGCAGACAAAAGAGGAAAAGAAACCATTAACCAAAGGTTGTTTTCACCATTTTGGTATAATTTTTTCCTCTTATTTCTCTAAGTGTGTCATTATCTCTTATATTACGCATTCTTCCTGTAGTGTGAAACATGACTTTTCAATGTTACTGAAGTTTTTCACAGCTATTGTTTTAATGAATGAATGTCTGTCTTAGTTGCTTTTCTTATTGTTGCATCAAAATGCCTGACAACCCAACTGAAAGAAAGCTTCCTTTCAACCCAGAGTTTGAGCAT
>CABHPH010156732.1:9170-34266 GCA_902168325.1 Peromyscus nudipes | reverse complement strand
ACAACCCAACTGAAAGAAAGCTTCCTTTCAACCCAGAGTTTGAGCATATATTCCATTCACATACACAGAAACAGATACAGACACCCCCATTTACCTCTATATTACAAATATATAGATATAAGATAGATAGATAGATAGATAGATAGATAGATAGATAGATAGATAGATAGATAGACAGACAGACAGGTAGATTCCATCCATTGAGCATGATGGAGAATGTGTGATGGTGGAGAGTAAGATGGCAGGTCACATAGCAACCACACTCAGGAAGCAGACACAGATGAGTGCTAGTGCTTAGGTGGGTCCTCTCTTTATATGTTCCAGGACCCCATGTATTGTATCCTAGCACTCATGTTCAGAGGGGAACCACTCCTTCATTAAACATTTCTGAAAGCACCTCCATAAACACATCCAGAGATGTGTTTCCATGGTGATTTTAATTCAGGCAAGCTAATAAAAAATTAACTAATTCAATATCCAAGTGTCATACATTACCCATGGAATTTACATAGCCTAATATGGGACATTGATTTCCTAATACTATAATATTTATATTGTAAATAAAGCTGTATCCCAATGCATAACACTATTCCACACTCCATTTTTTCAGTATAGATTTCCAGAGGCAGGGATTCTGTGTCAAAAGATGTGTAAGAGCTAAGACTCTCTATCATGTATCAATCAATCTATCTATCTATCATTTATCTATATATTTGTAATATAGAGGTAAATGGGGGTGTGTGTATCTGTTTCTGTGTATATGAAGGTATGCATGTAGATGTATATAAATCCATGTGTATGTGTGTCTAGAGGTCAGAGATTGATATCAAGTGTCTTCAATATCTTTCCACCTTATTTTTTTTTAATTTTTGAGATTCTAGTATAATTACATCATTTTCCCCTTCCTTTTCTTTCCTCTTAACCCTCTCAAACCTATGGCTTCATTTTTCATTAATTGTTGTTACATGCATATATGCATATACATAGGTTACTTGTATGTACATTTTCATGGCTGAGTATTTGGAACTGGGTAACCAATTGGTGTGCTCTTCTCTGGAGAAGACTATTTCTCCCACTATCGGAATCTTTTAGTTGTCTATAGTTCTTTGTGTAGGGTTGAGGCCTCAAGGGCTTTCCCTTGTCCCCTTCAGCATGTCTTTTGGTGTTGTTCTTGTTCAGCTCACATGTAGGCAGTCATGTTGGTGAGCTTGTATGAGTGTAGCTTTTAACATTACTGGAAGACACAATCTCACAGCAAAATCCCTTCTCCTCTCTGAACCTCACAATCTTTCTGCCTCCTTTTCCTCAGTGTTCCCTGAATCTTAGGTGTGAGAGCATTTTGTAGATGTATCCCGTGGGACTGGACTCCACAACTCTGCATTTGATTGGTTGTGGTTTTCTAGAATGGTCTTCATCTGTTGCACCAAGAATTTTCCTTGATGTGAGGTGAGGACTACACTTATTTTTTGAGATAGTCCCTCACAGAACCTGGAGCTTGCCAACTCAGCTAGGCTTGGTGACTGGTGACATCCAGAGATCCACCTCTCATCACCTCTTAGCACAGGGATCACAAACACATGCCACCACACCCACACGCCTCCACATCCAGCTTTTTACATGAGTCCTGGGTATCCTTAACTCAAGTCCTCACGCTGGAGCAGCAAGTACTTTACCTACTAAGCCATCTCCCCAGTCCTACCTCTGGATGTTTTTAAGCAGCCTCTTCAGCTCCATATTTTCCCTGTGAAATATGTATGTGTCGTCTCTAATGTATGGATGAGGAATCTCAGAAACGAAGATAAATGAACTATCTGCATTAAACCACACAAACAAAAGGTAAGAATAAGAAAGAAAATTCTACATCGTTTTACAGGTTGTTTAACAGTGTACAGATTCCAGTAGTGAAACTCCAGGTGGATCTTTCTAATCAGTGAGGGAAAACTTGTTGCACAACTGGTTTAACCATGAAGCAAAAGAGGAAACAGCAGTTAAACCGCACATATTTCACAAAAGTACACCAAGGATGGGAAATAATGTGCTAGGCATGATCAAGATTAATATGTATCTTATAAGACAACTGTGCACAAACACACACACAGTTGAATGTATATTGTAAGTTTAGAGAAGTTATGATCCTCTGAGAATAGGAAAAAAAATCACCAAAACGTGGGTAAATGAACAGGCAATATATAAAATATTAAACTGAGTACAAATGGAGATAAACTATTTAGTCTTATCATAAACCACTGAAATGCAAAGACTGTGAATAGTGGGGAGTTTTTATGTATCAAGTTGGCAAATACTTAAATAAAATGCTTTCATACCTGGCTTTTGAATGTATGAACTGGCGCGGCCTTTAGTCAAGCCACTTTAGAGCAAGATGCTTAAATGTATTTTCCCAACCCAGTAATTGCACTTCCTATAACTTATACTGGAGTGTGCTATTCAAAGATTTGAAAGAAATTGGCTGGCTGTTCATCATAATATTATTTGTAAAATTGTGAAAATAGAAGTTAACTAAACGATGGAATGTTATTAAGAATTGCGATATGCTTTAAATGGATCGTGACTGCCATAGGAAAATTACTATGATTTAACTGAAAAATCCCAGCAATAGTATTCTAAACATAATTAGCTATCTATCAGAAACATTAACAATGACTATTGCTAAGTGAAATTATTTGACAATTTTAAACATTTTCCTCATAACTAGAGCCATGTGATTTACTAATTGAGAAACTATGAAAATAAGAGAGAGAAAATTTTTATAATAATTTCCTTTTCCTACTCATAAAATAGTGGTATTTGTGGTATTTGGTCACAAATTATACTAGGAAATGCTTGTTAGAAATTTATTCAAGGATTCTAAGGGTAATGTTCAATGATGGACCTTTAGTGCTCTTAGCTAGTCCCATCTCAAGGTGATATACATGGGTAGGAACCAGCTCTGCTGATCATGAAGTAAATATTCCATTTAAGTAACTGAAATCACAAGTTGGCCCATCTTCCCATTTCCCACTCACCTATCACATCCTAGTCTGCCAGGAACCAGCAGACCTGAAAGATAAAGGTATACTCACCCCTCCAAAGTCCATTGCTTTCTTTGAGACTCATACTTTTTCTTGCTGTGATGTATCACATCATTTTCTTAAACCCAGCTCTTTTCATATCCGAGCATTGAAAATATCCCTTTCTAAATGGGTTTCCCCAACACCTGGTCTCATATAAATGACTAGCTCAAGACCTAAGGATATAGCTTAGTGGAAGAGCACTTGCCTAGCATACAGGAGGTTCCAAGGTCCCCAGCACCGACAAAAGGAACAAAACTCTATCAGACACCCTACCATATTTTCCGACCTGGAGACATAGCAGAGTCTCAGTGACCAGTAAAAGTAGTGTCTAGTACAGGTCGAATTCAGCAAGACTAAGAAGAGCATGAAACACAGAGGGGATTGAAGGAGCTATTACACAAGAAGCTGTGTTAGGAAAATATTTTCAGACTGTGGGACTTAATAACTGGGTCAAACATTTAAAAAGTAGAGTCAGACAAAGACTGGATAAGAAAAAACCTTCAGATTCATGTTGTTGGTTTTTTTGTTTTTTTTTTTTTTTTTTTTTTTTACGCTTTTGGGGGTTCTGCCACCCAGCTCCCAAATGAATCACACACAGAGGTTTATTATTACTTACAAATGCCTGGCCTTAACTTAGCTTGTTTCTTGCCAGCTTTCCTTAACTTAATTTAGCCTGTCTACCTTCTGCCTCTGAGCTTTTCCCATTCTCTTACTTCTGTAACTCTTACTCTTACTCCTTGGCTTGCTGTGTGGCTGTGTGGCTGACCCCTAGAGTCCTCTTCTTCTCTGGCTCCTTCTTTCTCCTCCCAGATTTCTCCTTCTATTTATCTTCTCTGCCTGCCAGCCCCGCCTATTTCTCTCTCAAGCCTTGTCATTGGCCATTCAGCTCTTTATTAGACCATTAAGTGTTTTAGACAGGCACAGTAACTCAGCTTCACAAAGTTAAACAAATGCAACATATTCCCCAACAGTTCCAATGAGAGGAGGGTCCTGGGAAGAGTAAGGTTTGGGCAGGGGCAAAAGCCTAACCTTAAAGGACTAATGGGCTCTGTGTGATGACGATCTTCCACACCCCCTTAGTACAGTTAACTCAAAAGTCTGGGATCTAAATTTTGACACTCAGAACAAGGGATAAAATGGAGCACCCACAGCATTCCTGCCCTCACCTGAGGAAAGACACGGTTGGACAGGACCATTGGTGTTGCGAATGCTGGAGTACATGTTTTAATGGGGCTGTCAGCTCCACAGATGATTGGGCCCAGAACCTGAGGGTCTTCTTTTCATTCTGTGCACACTTGGATGGGATGAAGACGCACACAGGGCAAAAGGTGCACAGGCATTTTATATAAAAAGCAAGCTCACAGCGCTCCCCCACCCCCTCAAATGCAATTCTACTCAGTTATTCTGAAATAATATAAACAAAACATTTTAAATACATGAAAACACAGAGTCAAATAATACAGAATAGGCTGTCAGTAGAAACCTGCAAACATTTCTTTTTCAAGTGCCTTGTGAGGCCATTTGGCATTACTACACAGGGTTTTCCTAACACTTGCTGATAATTGGATTTTCCCCAATCCCCATGTCCAATTTTACTTTAATATGTGGGCTCCTGCCAACCCCACTGGCCAAAGATTATCTTTCTGTAACATTATGGAATGCGGGCAGTAACCCAGAGCCTCAAGGCCAGTGAACTGGAACCCCAGGCTTCTTGCTAACAGGGGTGAATTATTATCACGTCTTTCCTGGTGATTAGATTATCCCTTATTGTCGTGTTTTATAGCTTTCTAGTTAGTCATCTCAATACAATTTATTCACAATAATAGTGTTTTTATTATTGCTGTTTTATAGTTCCTATAGCAGTAAAATTTATTCTCAACTCTATTATCACAATATTCAGCTACTAATGGAATTCTTGCTTTTATTTGATTGTATTTTAAAGCCATAACAATAAAATTTACTCCCAAAATTATGACTGCAAGTTTTATGCTCTTTAAACCACTTGATAAAATGCCTGCAAACACATGTGATTCCTTAAGCCCCATGAGAGAAAGCCTGCCAAAAAATAAACACTGTTGGAGAAGTGGATATGTGTGTGGCAGGGGAATTGGTTCCTACTGTGCCGATATGTGTTCTTTGATTGATTAAATAATGGGATAAAAAAAATGAAAAGACTTTACAAACATCTTATTTAAAGGGCTACTAAATTCTAATTGGCAGAAATATTTGTTAATACTCCTAATAAAAAATAATAATAACTATTTTTATTACCTGCCAAACTCTACACATATCTAACATCTTTATTCTCCAAAATTATGTGCTCTCGAAATAATGTTTGTGTTTTCCCTGAACTCCACAATGCATGGGAGGTTGTCATATAAGTTGGAGAAAAGCGGTTATGAAATATTACCAAAGGCTAGGGTCACTTTGATAGCAAACGGCGTCAGTGGCTTAGGAATTGGAAGGCACGTAGCCAAGTCAGCGGGCCACTTCTGCCACAACTTAGTTGCTATTTTGACTCTGAACACAAGGACATTGTAGTAAACCTCATCATTTACTGTGCCTGGAACATGGAATCAAAGAGGTTAGAACATGGATTTGACAGTAACGTAAAGCACTAGCAAGAATCAAGCAAGAGCTATGGCAGGCTTGTGGCAATCCAGGTGTGGTTAGGGGGTTGGATGAATGAGCTCCCTTCAACATTTGCTACTATCATCTAAAGCAGCAACTGCATCAATGAGTGGATGGACAGATGGATGCATGGAGAAATCCTGTATCTCTGCTCTTGTCAGAGAGGCTTGACCCTCTCCAAACACATGTAAAGGTAAGAGTGCACCTTGTTGGGAGGGACCACTTGCTTCTGCCTACTGCTAAGCATATGATAAGTGCATAACTCAGATCTTCGTTCAAGAGAGAAACCGTTTCTGGTTTCTGGCGATGGAAGTCTTGAGAATCTGAGTCAGTATTCAGGCTGAGACTGTGAACCACATGAAGAGACCCCAACAATGACCAAGCACAGTGTGGAACAGGGTTCACCATTGAAGCTACTAAGGCAGGCTGCCTCTAGGAGCATCTTTGCAGAGCCAAGCCACAGATGGAAACCTTTTGTAACCTTATATCTTAGTTCTGTTGCAGTAATGAACAGCATAACCAAAATCAACTTGGAGAGGAATGGGTTTATTTCACCTTACACTTTCCTGTCCCAGTCCGTCACTAAGGGAAGTCACAGGGAGAACTCAAGACTAGGACCTGGAAGTAGGAACTGAAGATGGAGACACAGGAACTCTACTTACTGGCTTGCTCAGCTACCTAGGACTACCTTCCCAGGGGTGGAATTGCCCCAGTGGCCTGGGTTCTCCCATATTCATCATTAATCAAGAAAATACCTCCACAGACTTGCCCACTGGCCAACCTGATAGAGGCATGACTTAGGGTTTCTATTGTTGCAATGAAACGCCATGACCAAAAAGCAGGTTGGGGAGGAAAGGGTTTATTTGGCTTACACTTCCATATCGCTGTTCATCATGGAAGGAAGTCAGGACAGGAACTCAAATAGGGCAGGAACCCAGAGGCAGAAGCTGAGGCAGAGGCCACTTGCAGGGTGCTGCTTACTGGCTTGCTCAGCCTGCTTTCTTATAGAACCCAAGACCACCAGCCTAGGGATGGCATCACCCACATTGGGCTGGGCCCTCTCCACCAATAACTAATTAAGAAAATGCCCTATAGGCTTGCCTCCAGCCTGATCTTATGGAGGCATTTTCCCAGTTGAGGCTCCTTTGTCTCTGATGACTCTAGCTGGCATCAAGTTGACAGAAAACTAGCCAGCATAAGGCGTTTCTCAATTGAGGTTCCTTGCCCCAGATGATTCTGGCTTATTGACAAAAACCACTAGCCAGGACACTTACTACCCAATTCTCCTTTCTTCTTCCCGTTCACATCTGACACATCTGCATCGTGGATAGAAGGCTCTCTTTACCACATTCTGCTTTCTATCTGTTCATTGTCTTTTATAATGATTTTAACCCACTCCCCACTATAAGTCTTTTCCGTGTTTAATACTGTCTTGGCATTTGATTCTCCCATGATCTAATCAACACATCAGCCAGATTCTAGGACAAGGGGGGAAAAATTAATGAATACAATTCACCAGGAACCACAGGGGCCTTTGTGGACTGTGTAGGTAATTACATGCAGAAACAAAAGTGAAGTTTGGGAATCACTGAGATCATTCTACATGGCCAAGCAAGCTACAAAAAGTCATACACTAACTAGGTAGAGCAGCACACTAGTTGGTTTAAGAAAAGGTAAGACAAGAAAAGAAAATATGTTCCCCAAGTCATTTGCTCACTTGCCCTATTTTTTTTTCCAGTTTACGGTGTGGCATTGGCAAAGTCATCAACCTTTTATGAAGACAGATTTGGCTTCCTATTGGCCTTGACATATCTTCTATTCAGATCACCAGAAAGAAGGAGGTGCAGGGGAGAAGTGTGGGCTCTCAAGAGCTAAGAGTGGAGAGAGAGGAGCTGGGGAGGAGGATGTGAGGCTGGGGAGATTCCCAGAGGAGCTTGGCTGTCTGCAGGCCCCTCGGCAACCTGCCTGGGTATGGAGTGAGTGGCAATAACGGCAATCACTTGGGAATCAGCCGCTGGGTGTACTTCTGTCACTTTCCCAGCTGGACAGCATTTCAGTCAGCATCAGCCGTCACCTACTTTTCCAACAGAACCCTTCTGCTCCATCACCCAAGGTGAAGCTTGATAAAGATTATCATTCCGGGGTTCTGTTTCTGTCCATCGTTTAGCCAATTAACAGAAATACATCCCAACTACAAATTCCCTTCCTTCCTTTTGCCTCAGGTTCATTGTCCCGTATCATGTCTGTTGATATATTCAGCAGGGCCATTACAGATTATGACAGACAAGCATGGTCATGTACCTGCATGGTCCAGTATTAGGTCAAGTACAGAGCCCCAGGTTAGGAATCACGAGCCTTGGGTTCTGGTTCCACTATTTCACCAGCCATGTGATGTATGGCAAGTTTCACCTGTCTTCCTTTGTAAAGAAAAGGAAAATGATTCTTGTCTTGCTTCACACTTGTATTGGCGGAGCAAATTATAAGCAGTAATGCAGAGGAAAGCCCTCCAAAGACTGGAAAACCATCAACATGCATGGTGTAATTATCCCCGACACTAATAACAATGGGCCGCAATTGGATTATGGGTCCATGCAGGGTAATTCCAACAGGAGGCCACACAATACAGAAGAGAAAAACCAAACTCCCAGGGGCAGATTTCCTGGAACTGCTTTCTCTTTCACCACAATGGAGCTTATTTCAGTGCCCATCCAAAGATTTTCCTAAAAAAAAGGGAGATTGGGTGGGGGCTCCCAAACACACACAGACACACAACACATACACAGAAAGAGTGGGGGAAGGGAGGGGGAGAGGGAGAGTGGGGGGAGGGAGACGGAGAGGGAGACGGAATGAGATTTTAAATGCAGTGTTTATTTGGAATGAGCCAGACATTAGCTACTAAAATCAGCCATGTATGCTCTACTTCATCTTAGCTCTGTTTAGAAAGTAACAGCACTCCAGCATAATTGACTTTTTCTACAAAAATATCCTTAATCTGATGTAATTCATATACTCCTTTTTCTGTGAATTTACCCTATAATCGCTAAAATGATTTCTATAAAAGGAGAGAAAATGAGACTCCTACTTTATCCGATAAATTGAGAATTAATTTTATACACAGAAAAATAACTGCTGTTGAAACCATTATGGGTTTTAATAAACACAAACACACTCAAGAAGTTCAACTCCACATCCGGAGACAGCACGGATCTTACAAGCTCCGGGCTTGCTGCCTCTATTTCTGGCCATGGGGGAGTGACCATCCTCTGCTTGTCCCTATGCCCGGCTTGCTTCGGTTTACACCCTTGAGCTCCCTTCATTTAAAAGAACCCACAGCGTTCTAAAAGGCTGGTTACGGAGCAGGCGCTGACTATTATGTTTGTTCCTCCAACTCCCAAATTCCTATCCTAAAAATCCTCAGTGTAAAGATCCTGGGAAATGAGATGTTGGGCAGGGGGAGGATCGGGTCATGAGGAGAGAACCTTCTGGAATGTGATTACTGATCTTATAAATCAGTTCGAGGGAATGAGTTTGCCTCGTCTGCCATGTGTGGACTTGGCAGGAAAGCACTGTCTGTGAAGCAGAGGGTCTCAGCCATCCACATCTGCTGGTGCTCTGGCCTTGGACTTCCCAGTGAACTCCTGGTGTCTGTAAGTCACCTGGTTTGAGGTATTTTCTCCCTTATTAAGGGAGGCAACTAGTAAACACCTAAGCTATAGAATTCACACATGGATTGAGAGAGAATTCATACGCGGACTAGCTGCAACCATAGGTCCTGGGTGGACTCTCAGACTTCACCCCCAGATTTAACATTGTGTGTGTGTACATGCAAGTGTGCATGTGTGCACATGTTCCAGGGTGTGTGTGTGTGTGTGTGTGTGTGTGTGCGTGCACACGCGCGCAGGCACACATGTGTGAGTGTGGTGGCCAGAGGACAACCTCAGCTGTCATTTCTCAAATGCCATATACCTTGTGATCTTTTAAAAAAAAAGTATTTTGATTAATTAAATTTATTCATCTATTTTACATCCGGACCACAGTTTCCCTTCCCTACTCTCCTCACAAGCCCTCCCCTCAACTCCCCTCTGCACTCTCCCCACCCCCAAATCTATTCCTCCTGTTTCTGTTCCGAAAGGGGCAGGCCTCTCATGGGTATCAACCAAGCATGGTGGATAAAGTTGCTGTAGGCCGAAGCTCCTCCCTTTGTATTAAGGCTGACAGGGTCTCTCGTGGTCCCGGGATTTGCTGAGTTGCTTAGGCCAGCTGACCAGTGAGTCCCCAGGTACTCCCCTCCCTGCCTCCCTCCCTAATGCGAGGATTACAAAGCATACGCCACTGCACCTGGTTTTGTTTGTTTGTTTGTTTTGTTTTTTAATGTGCTTTCTGGAGGAATCCAGCTCGGATTCTCATACTCATGGACTAAGCTACCACTCCAGCCTCAGTTCCATCATTTTAACAAGGCCCTTGGAGTGCTTCCTTTTGGTTAGTATGTACTGCTGCTTATGTGGGTCCTATTTGGTCTCGTTAACAATTCATTTCCTCTGCACTCACTGGTCTAGCCTGGAGCTCTTCTCTCTTTCCTTTCAACTGTTTTCCCTCTATCATTTTTTTTTTCAGTACCGGGGATAGAACCCAGGCTCCCCCACTGAATGACACCCCTAGTTACACATTTCTTTGTCGAGGAAGCAGAACACCCCCCCACCCCCCATGTGCCAGAGTTCATCAGAAGGAGGCTGGAGACTTGGGAGCACCGTTTTAATTCTCAGTCCCTAGGACAGAGTGTGGCATGGCAGGCACCTGGTAAACATTTGCTGCATGAGTGAACTCTATTTCCATAATCATAATGTCACTGTTAAAAATTACCCCCAAACCCTTCAGCGCTAATCCAGCTTTCTTTCCCTCCTTTGAATTCTCCCACCAGCAAGTCACAGAAGCCCCTCTAGAGACACCACTCGCTCTCACTAAGCCTTTGTGCCCTCATCTGTAAAACACGGGTGGGACTCCTCTCTCAGGGTTACCAGGAGGCCTAAATTAAACCAGAATACATACATTGCACAGCTCAGTAGTTCCCTAACTTGTTTCATTTTAGAGTCCTGTGAGCTTTCCCTGTCTCCCTGCTCCTCAGACCAATTACAGCAGAGTTGCTTGGGTTGGAGCCCTGGAATCGGTGTTTCTGGTATTTCCGTAGCTGTTTCTAATGTGTGATTGGGTATAAGAACCATTGGCATCCATTGCATTGTGCTGTGCATGCCAGATAAAGTTTAACCGTGGTGTTTTTCTCATCCAGGCTTTGTTGACGAGTAAACCACTCTGAGTGAGCCATGCTGACCCCCACCACAGTTTTCCTCAGAGTCAATCCCTCCCTTAGACAGCATAAGTTCTGGTTCGTCTCCCCGGGATTCTCTGGAGTTGTAGCTGAGAAGTTAAAGCATCCCTGTCCATCATGCCAACCCTGATTTACTTTCCAACCCAACGGCCACCTGAAGACTCTGATATAAAATCCACCCCCTGGCCTGATTCATATGTAGATTGCAGCAGGTCCCTGTGTGTTCAAGCCACACATCCCTTATGTCTCTGGCCCAGTGCTGGGTGAAGCTTAAACTACATGTTGTAAAAAGGATCTTTGGTTTTTTTAAAAAAAAAAAATGTAAAATTGGGACTCTCACATAAAATGAACATGGATCAAAGATTTTATTTACTGCATCAATTAGTGAGAGAGCCAATGAGATGTTACAACCACTTCAAAGGAGAAATCAAAGAGCCACATGTATATAGGCAACAGGAGGCTTTGAAGTGAATTTACAAATAGATAGGAAGGGAGTCCAGTGCGTTCCACTGCGCACCTCCCATTTGTATTTCCATGGCAAAGAATCATTTGGATTACTGTTTATTTTCTGCAATGTGCACCGTTTAGAAACAGATCAAAGATGATGAGAGAGAGGCCCACAAATGCTGCCTTGAAAGACGGTGTCTTAGTTTGTCCATGGCATATATACCGTAGCTTTTGTTCTCCATTTCCAGCTTCTCTCTCTCTTTTCCATCAGCAATCAGAATTACAGCCTGTCGATAGACTCTTGTTGGGAAGAATAGATAGGATGGCTAAGTGAACACACACTAAGACATCTCAGGAATCTGAATGAGCAGCCTTCGGGTAATGTGCCCCCAAACCTGCACCATGATGAAGCAATTAGAGCAAGTGTATAAATTTCACTGATTAAGATGTCACTGGAATGAGTTCTAATTATTACTAAACTAATGAACTCAAGGTTTGGGAATGATTTGGAACACGTCAACCTGCTGGACAGAACCTCCATGCGACAATGATGGTTTCACTATGGACCTACATCCAAAATCAGGACAATAATTCTGACCAAAAGCTGTAAGAATTGAAAAGTTTAACCACAGGATTGTGTAAATGTCACTCAGCGACCACGTTAGTTATTTTCTCATTGCCGTGATAAAATACCTCAAAGAAGTGGCTTAAGGAAGGAGAGATTTATCTCTGCTTGAAGACCAAGAACACAGTCCATCATGGTAGGGACGACTTGGCTGGGACAGTTTGTCACAGGGCAGCTCATTGCAGCCGCAGAAGGAATCTATGGGGTGGCTGGTTGAGTTATATTGGCTGGAATCAGAACTTGCCAGCTATAATGACCAAGGAAGACACTATCTACATATGGGCTCTACACACATGTGCTGCACATGCACACTTCACATGTGCACAAACACATACGTCATATGCGAGGGAGACAGAGACACAGATATGTCATATATACATACATATGAGAGAGAGACAGAGACACAGAGAGAGGTGAAGAACTTACCAGGAACTGGCCTGGGTAGACACTAACCCATAAACTCTGTCCCTGTTTATAAACCTTGACCTCGTGATTAAAATGTTCCACAACCCTGCCAAAAAGTGCCCCAACTGAGGGCCAGATGTTCAAATACGTGAGCCTGATGGGGACATTACATTCAAACCATAACAATTACTTTTGAGAAAAGTTTTCTGTAAACATTTAATGTTGATATTGTGGTTTGACGGCCAAGTTCTAGTGTCTGTTCCTTGTGTCTCCAAGACTGTTTTCCAAATAGAATCTGCTCACTATCTAGATCTTTCCTCTCCTCACCCTGAACTATGGGAGTGCCCATCGGATTGTGAGGAATTCATTAGAAGTAGACCTCAGGGACCAGGGGATGTTTGGGCCTGCCAGAGGTCACATCTCAGCCTTGCTTCAACCCTAACACTTCCTTTTAGTATTTCCCTCCCAAGGCCTCACCCTAGACTGGCTCCTCGTCTGGACTAGGGCCACCTTTCACTTGCTGCCCAACCCAACCCTGCTGGAGCATCTTGTCAACAAGGCTCTGGTCAACACCCTTCACAGCTATACCCTTTGCCTCCTGTTACACCCACCCTACAAATCCACAAATCACCTTGGGTCGTTTACACCATCTCTCTTGCCTTCTCACCCCAGACTTCTGAGAGCTTCGGATCACAACTACCATATGCGTAGTTGATGCATTTCTAGCTGGTATTTACTGAGTATCCACTATACTGTGGATTATAAACAATAGAAGAAACAGACTCAGAAGGACAAAAACATTGTTTAATTAACTTCTCCTGGGGAGATTTCAGCCATGTCTGTCAACCCTAGATAGGAAACCATGACAGAGCAAAGCAATGATCCCACCAGACCAACTTGGTGACCCAGTGAGTTTATTGGGGTCACTTACAGGAGTGTGGATGACCCAAAGGCAGCTATATCACTGAAAAGTTCACCCCACCATGGTGACAACTTACAAAATCTGCACCCTTGGAGCTCCCTACCAGTTATCTGGTTTCAAGAGTTTCCTCCTCTCAACCATACTTACACTTATCCAACCCTGGAGACGGCCTGGTCAGTCTTGTTTCAGGAGCTTTCTGGACATCTGAGGTTGGGGAGCCTCCTGAATCTTATGAGCCTCTCTTCCTGGATAGCACGATGCACTTGAGGGGAGCTGCAACCCAACAACAGCAAGCGAGAGCAGAGTCTCTTCTCAGATTGATTGGTGGTAGGAAGGCTAGAATTCAAGAATGGACCACAACATGGATCAAACTAATCAGAGTGGGAGCGCTGAGTGTCAAGGAAGTCCAATACAGGGCTCCTCAGTCCAAGACTCAGGAAACCAGAGAAGGCTTTGCCACCTCATTAGTCATGACCTTCAATTCAATTTCAGCTGCGCTGAGCCCTTGGCACAACTTCACAAGCCTTTCATAGCTGTCTAGTCAGCTCCAAAAGGATGGACACACCATTGCTCTCCTCAGACCACGGCTCCCACTGTTTTTATTTATCCTAATCATCTCTCAGCGGATGACGGACTCTGACCATAGTGAGGAAGTCTAGCCTCACGTGAAATCCCTCTTCATGTCAGCCCCATCCCTCCTGCCTCAGAAGAAGAGATGTCTTTCTTTCTTTTTATCTTCCCACCCAGTTCCTGTTGTTCATTTGGGACCAGGAGTCTCACAGCTTGTCCCGTTTTCTCCGTGACTTACATTTTTCTTATGTGGAAGTTTTCCCTCTTAATTCTGCTAATAGATAAGCCTGTCTTATACAAAAAACAAACTACAAATAATTAAGGCAATATAAAGATTTCTAGGCCTCATTAGCTTCCACGTTAAGTAATAATAACTAATAACACAGGGCAAGAGATTACAAATGTTATCCAGAACTTTGTAGGTTATTCTGAGTCAACCTCCACCCACACCTGCCTCCAATTATCTGAGATTCCCAAGGGAAAGTGAGCTATGTGCTCACGGAAAAGGCTAAGTTCGTTGCTTGCTCGGCTGCCTCTCTAGCCACTGGCCTCTTCCAGTCCGCTCTAGCCCTCCCTGCCCCAAGGTGAAGTCCCATCATCCACCACTTGCACTGTTGCCCATAGAAATCCTAGAGGAGTGGGCAACATTCCTCCCTGCCAGCTTTGCCTCGGCTGAGCTAGGGCACCAGACCTGCCAGCAGAGTCTTGCTGACGGCTCTGGCCACCAGGGTTTGCCATCTTACGAGGTAGTGTCCATTGGTCTCCACCTTCGTGTGCCTGGAAAACCAAGCGGTGCAGACGGAAGTGAAAGTCAGAGCCCCTTCCCCTCTGGCTTGTTCTTCATTAAGACACCCTATAGCAAGCATGGCCTCAGTGGGCCTGGTGCCCGGCACAGCCCCAGGGAACATGACACACACTCTTTTCTACATGAAAAACATATCAAAGACTCTCTCTCTCTCTCTCTCTCTCTCTCTCTCTCTCTCTCTCTCTCTCTCTCTCTCTCTCTCTCTCTCTCTCTCTCTCTCTCTCTCTCTCTCTCTCTCTCTCTCTCTCTCTCTCTCTCTCTCTCTCTCTCTCTCTCTCTCTCTCTTCCTCTCTCTCTCTCTCTCTCTCTCTCCCTCTCTTTCTGTCTCTCTCTGTCTCCCCCCCACACACACCCTGTCAGAGGCAATCTTATCTCTACAAATCTCACCAGGTAGACATGTCACATACGTCTGAACCCAGTTGCAGCTACAGCCCTAGGCTTCCCAGGCAAGTCCTCAGTCTCCTGTAAACAAACCCGTGGGTGTCAACAGAAATTTGCGGTGACAAGAGTGTCTCAGTCTGATATACTAGACTTCCACAAACTGGAATAGCCGTGACTCTGCCAGAAGGACCATGAAGCATCTCTCCTCAGTCTTGAATCCAGGCCAGCTCCCATTCCTCCTCTCCTCCCTGAACCATCAAGCTTTCTCAAAAGATACAATCAGGGTGGGACCTGGGATTAGGAAGTCTTTTGGAACATCAGTGAACTGCATCTCTCTATAGGGGAGCACTGAGTGTCTCCATGTCCTGAAAAAGAAAGAGATTTCAAGATAAATATCCTTGAAAGATTTTTAATGTTGACCTGGAATTTGGAATCCATTTAGCTCATCTGGAAAAACTGAAGGAAGAAGGATATTTGCTGAGCTGCTTTGAAGGTAAATAGAGGCAGTCCCAGGAAAACCAGCTCTCTCGGTGTTGTTAGAGCAAAGGATGTGTAAGTATTTCTTTGGCCTTGGATGAGAATCTCAAGCAAAGAAAGTATAGATTGTCTTCATTTCTCCTTAAGGAGGAAGAATAGAAGAACTAATCTTGGAAAAGCTGAAGCAAAGCACACCAGCAGTAGGTGGGTAAAGGCTAAAGGTGACATAAAGGCCAGTTATCCTAGAGATGGGTCTACCTTCAAGGAGAAGTCAGATTCATTCAGTGGGGTATATGGACACAGATTTTTAAGAATACATGGAGGAACTCAAAAGAGATCAGAACATATGCACACACCCGCCTCCCGTCCCACCCCCCCCCCCCCCCCCCCCCCCCCCGACACACACAAAATCTCAATTGGTCCAAGAAGCCATTTTCTCATCTCCTCTCTTTCCCATACCTTGCACCTTAGAAAGATCTGGTAACAGACTGGATGATGGATAACGTCACACAAACACACATATGAAGTTTAAACATTTAAGCACATGGTATACAAAGGATTGTGTGGCTGGAGTATTATCATGCAGAGACTATTTGGAGATCAAGAACACTAACAGAGTTGAAGGGGAACCTTACTTAGTGATTGAAAGATTATGTCTTCCAGAAGACATAGGAATCATGTCCTGGACATGCACCTGCTAAGAAAGTTTCAAAATAAAAAAGCTGTTAAGTAAGAGAATGAAAAGAAAAATGTTTATGAAGCCATACATTTGAAAATTTAGCACCTCTCTGAGTAACTGATAAAACAAATAGACAAAACAGAAATGATACAAAAAGTATAAATTTACTAATGCCATCACTAATTGACATTTCAGAAAAAAATACCCACTATCTACAACATCAAAAATATATGGATTATTTTCAAATGTGTAGGCACTTGCTGAAGTGGATATAAGACATATGTTCTCAGACTACGATAATATAAAATTAAACATGGACCACAGCAAAACATGTTAGAAGTCTTCAAATACTTGGAAAATTAACTACACGTTGAACAGCCAATGGGTCAAAGAGGAAAGCGAAGAGAAAATAGAAAATATGAAGTGAATGATAATGAAACTATAACATCACACTTTTCAAGAGACGTGTATGCTAGGGTGTAACTCATTACTTAAATATCTCTGTTAGAAAATTAAAATGGTGTGATCCACCAATAATCCAAGTTACTTTTCAGAAGCCAGCTGTGGTGGCCCTTGGTGATAGGATATACTGAAGAAGCCAGGACAAGAAGAAAAAATAAAAATAAACCCAAAGCAAAAGATCGGAAATAATATCAGAACACAACGAACGAAACAGGAAACAGGCAGAGAGAGAAGAAATCAATAGTCCACAGCTGTCATTTAAAAGAAAATCATTAAAATTGATAAATACTTAGCAAAGCTGAGCAAAGAGTGTACAACTTGAAGGGAGATGATAAAGCCTTAGAAAGAGAAAATGGCGCATGTTCTTCCTCATATGCAGATCTATAATGTACACGTTTCTATGTAAACAGTTGTAAGTATGGGCTTAGTATAACAACTGGAGAAAAGAGAAAGAGAAGGTAACATTAGATAATGAAGGAAGGGATGCAGGCAAAAGGACTCATGAGTCCTGAAAGAGGATGTAAACCTGTTTTCCTAGATACAGCCCTGTCAACTCCCCCTTCCTTGTGGTGGACAAATGCATACATATGTAGTTGAGAGTGAAAGTGTAAACCTGTAGCTTAGGAATGGCCATTCTAAGTGTACAGAAGTTCCTTGAAATGCAGGGTCTGGGAACAGGCATCAGTTTGAGTGGCTAGCTTGATCTAGCAGTGTACTGCCTTTTATTTGTGCATTGACTGCAATGAAGTGATTTTTTAAATGGTCGGTCAAAGAAAGGAGGAAGATAGAGTGGGGGGAGGAGGGAGAGGAAGGGGGAGGAGGGAGAGGAAGGGGAGGAGGGGGAGGGACGGGAGTGTAGCAAGAGATTTCACTACAGATCTACAAGTGTAATAGAGGGATTTTAGCAGCAACTTTTCAAAATGTTCACTCATAGGCATTTGCTATTTTGTTATATTTATTTTTTGAGATATAATTACATTATTTTCCCCTTCCCTTTCCTCCCCGAAAACCCTCCCATCACTCTTGTGCTCTTTCAAACTCCTTTCCTCAATTGTTGCCACATATTACATGCATGTATGCGTGTGTGTGTGTGCGTGTGTGTGTGTGTGTGTGTGTGTGTGTGTGTGTGTTCAATTATATAAATACAACCAGCTCAGTCCCCATAATGTTACTTGTATGTATATGTTTCCAAGGCTCACCATTTGGTATTGGATAACCAATTGGTGTGCTCTTCCCTGGGGATGGCTATTTCTCCAGCTCTCGGCGCTCCTGGGTTGTTTGTCTGTAGTTCTTTGTCTACAGATAAGTCCTCCTGAGGGCCACTCCCACCTTGTCCACATTAGCACTTCTCTTGGTATCATCCCTGTTTTAGCAGCAACTTTTGCTACTTATCAAGAACTGTGGAGGGTCTGGCAGGTCAGGAGCTGTGAAAAGTTACTTCCAAGTTCGGCTTACAGACTAGTCAGTCTGCTCCATGTGTGCTAGGCAGAGACATGAGACATCTGTGATTCATCTCCTCACGTTCCGTGGTGACAGCTGCTCAGGTGGCTGTTATGTAAGAGTTGAGCTTAGAGCCGGGCAGTGGTGGCACATGCCTTTAATTCCAGCACTCGGGAGGCAGAGGCAGGTGGATCGATCTCTGTGAGTTCGAGGCCAGCCTGGGCTACAGAGTGAGATCCAGGAGAGGCTCCAAAGCTACACAGAGAAACCCTGTCTCAAAAAAGAAAGAAAAAAAAAAAAAAAGAGTTGCGCTCAGGCCTGAGAGACTCCAGGGACTGCAAACAAACCTTCCTGAGGGGAGGGGGGGGGCTATGCCTTTATTATCCTAAACAGCAAATAAACCTTCCCTCCACACCAGACAGAGCAAACTACCTCTGTCATCAAGAGCACTCCCTACCCAAAGATCCTGAAAAGACCATCTTGGGAGAGGGTAGTCAATCATGTCATCTGGACGAATTCCTTAAAACGTATAATTTACAAAAAGTGGAACAAAACTTAAAACAACAAAAAAATGAAATAACTAGTTACCAAGTGAATCAATCTATCGGTTGTCAAGGATCTACGTACCGAAACCACAATGAGGAGTTGCTTTGCAATCGTTTTGAATGGGAAAAACTTTAAAGTCTGCCAGTACAAGCCAAGATACAGACAATCTGGAAGTTCCGAATAAAGCATACAGCCAGCATTTGGGGTAAGGAGAACTCCATTAAGTGTCCAGTGCTTAACAGGGCTACTTCAAGGTAGGAAAACCAGTTTCCTCAGACAATTACACATCCATGTTCATCACGTATCTGCCAAACTCATTGTAAAATGCAAGGATTACTTTTTGCTAGGTAGTTAGGAGAAATAGAAAGAGTTTCAGACTTTATTGATTTGGCCAGTACTAACCAGAATATTCCGTTGGTGATTTTTCTTGTATTTTGTTTCCACTTAATCACAGGATGCAAGCCCTGCTAGGCTAGAACCCACATCCTTGTGCATGCTGAGCCAGGACCCTTCCACTGAGCAACACACTAGCCCTTGACATTTGAGACAGTGTCTCTCTGTGCAGCTTAGACAGGCTTTGAACTCTCTATTCGAGTGCCACCGTGATGGTGCGTCTTGCTTTTTTTCAATGACACGTGGTGCATTAGTCGATTGGTAACAAGACAAGGGACCTTGCTCCCTACAAAGACCCTATTCTGGTGCTGTAGCTTGTTGGTGAGGAGATTGGGGTCAGTGCTGCTGTTATAGCACATGCCTGACCCACAGGGAGTGGGAACCTTCCCCCATGGTCACTAAGACACCAGAGAAACAAAGGCGAATCCTATTTTAGCTATCACCTGCTTACAGGCTTATTTTTGCCTCTTCTACTGGGACAGGAAGGTACTGGTGCACCTTAAGGCACATTTAGAGACATGAGGGGAAATGTCACATGACAGAATAATCCTCCTGGCATTTCATAGTTGCATAGCAGAGACACTAAGTATCCTGCAGTATATGGAAGACCCCCACGACAAATGATTGTTCCAAACCAGATGGCAGCAGTGCTCTGCCTGAATCCCTCTGGCTACCATAGCAAAGTACCTTAGACTGGGTGCTGGAAACAACAGAGATTTATTTTCTCCAGCTCTGAAGGCTGGGAAGTCCGAGCTCAAGGTTCTGTCAGGGTTCTGCTTCTGGAGAGGGCTCACTTTCTGGCTCATAGATGGTGGCCTTCTCTGTCATCAGGGGCCTGACAGGAAAGAAAACCCCGTGGCTCTCCTTATCAGTGCAATAATCCCACTCTTGTGCCCTCCCTCACCTGATTGATTCCTTAGTTATGTGGTAACAGTGGGGGCTCAGAGCCCTATATATGATGAATTGGAAAGGGGGACACAAGTCAGTACCCACTTTGTGACTATTAAAGATCAGCAAAGGATGGACCCTTGCAGGTAAGAGCTAAACCAGGCCAGTGAAACTAGCACTGGTCCTTCAGGATGTAAATGACACCTTAGGATCAATCTAGCCGCCTGACCACGGTATGGGAATCATTTGGTTACTTTTCCTGCTTCATTCTGACCAGATTCCCCAAATGGCTCAGTGTTTCCCCAATTCCATTTCCGCTTCAACCTCTGTGCATTGCATGTTAAGAAGTCTCGTTTCTTTTCAGTCTAAGAGATGACTGCTTGCCCTTAGAAGTTTCAGCTCCCATGAGTCTTTGCAACATTTTCCCACTACCTTCATCACTGTCATAATTAGTTCACTCCTGTTTTGAATTGCAAGGAAATAACAGCTCACCTCTTCCGGTGGGTCTTGAGTAGCCTTTTACAATCACAAGCTATGTGCTCAGCAAATATTTCATCAGTTTCATTAAAATTCAACTAATGTCCAGTGTGACGTCATGTACTTTTTAATTTAATTTTTATTTCATTTTACATACCAACCACAGTTCCCCCTCCCTCCTCTCCTCCTGCTCCCCCCCCACCCCCCCCGCTATCCACTCCTCAGAGAGGGTAAGGCTTCCTCCCATGGGGAGTCAACAAAGTCTGGTACATCAAGTTGAGACAGGTCCAAGCCCCTCCCCCTTGCATTAAGGCTGAGCAAGGTGTCTCACCATAGGGAATGAGTCCCCAAAAACCAGTTCATGCACCAGGGACAAATCCTGGTCCCACTGCCAGGGGCCCACAAACAGTCACCCAACTGTCACCTACATTCAGATGGCCTAGTTCGGTCCCATGCAGGTTCCCCAGCGGTCAGTCCAGAGTCGGTGAGCTCCCACTAGCTCTGGCCTGCTGTCTCTGTGGATTTCCCAGTCATGATCTTGACACCCCCCTTGCTCATACAATCCCTCCTTCCTCTTTTTGACTGGACTCCAGTTGCTTAGCTGTGGATCTCCGTATCTGCTTCTGTCAGTCACTGGATGAAGGCTCTATGATGATAATTAGAGTAGTCACCAATCTGATTACAGGGGAAGACCGGTCAGGTACTCTCTCCACTATTGCTAGGAGTCTTAGCTGGGGTCATCCTTGCTGATTCCTGGGAATTTCTCTAGCACCAGGTTTTTCCTTAACTCCTTAATGGCTCCCTCTATCAAGATATCTCTCTCATTGCTCTCCCTCTCCATCCCTTCCCCTACTCGACCATCCAGTTCCCTCATGTTCTTATCCCCCATCCACTTCCCTCTTCCCCTCTCCCAGTTTACCCAGGAGATCTTATCTATTTCCACCTCCCAGGGCGATTCATATATGTCCCTCTTAGGGTCTTCCTTGTTACCTAGTTTCTCTGGGGTTGTGGATTGTAGTCTGGTTGTCCTTTGCTTTACATCTAGTATCCATTCACGAGTGAGTACATATCATGTTTGTCTTTCTGGGTCTGGGTTACCTCACTCAGGATGATTTTTTTCTAGTTCCATCCATTTTCTTGCATATTTCATCATGGACATCATGTATTTTTATCCACAATTCCATCTTACATTTTTTTCTTGGCTTCCTCTTGTAGAAGATTATGATTTAGCACAAACAGCACCCCAGGCCTTCACTTCTTCTCTCCATATCTTTTGATATTATTCGATAACTACTTTTCACAGTGATCACTTATTGCTTAAGGTATAGTTACTTAGGTAAGCAATAGGTAGTTGATGTTCATTTCCTTTTACCTTTTTAATATAAAATAAATACTCTAAATCATAATCTTAGGTAAGACGTACTTTGGTCCTCAAAACTCCCTCCCACCAAAGTGTCAACAACACCAGCAAAGAACCTCTGAATAAAAAGTGTTGACTTGTCCCAAGTCCGTGGTGATTGTTTCATTGAAAAGTTAATCATATATATGCAAAAAAGAAATGAAATTCATAGTTTCCAAAGCAATGGGGAGTTCCTATTACAAATCTCAGGCTTTCTGATTAAAGCAAGTTTTTAGTAGCATCAAAAGAATGGGGGAAGCATGACATCCAGAGGTTTTGGGATCTAGAAAAGGAGTGTTTGATTGCCGATGTCCTGGAGTGGTTTCTGGAGAGAAGATGTTGTCGATTGTTGACCTGCAAGATCAAGGTTCCATCACCAATTGACTGCTTGGATCTGTTCTGTGGTTTCTTCTTCACTCTTTTGGACTAAGACTGAAGAACATCTTTGATCCTCTTCGGGTGTCTATCAGAGCCACCCAGAGTGCCGTTTACAACACAGACTGCTGGCTCATCCCAGAGTGTGTCATCCCATAGCTCTACAGCGCCCCCCACACACACACACACCTGTGCCTCTCTAACTGGCTTCAGCACTGCTGCAGGCCAGCGGCGTGTGGCTCTCACTTTGAGAACCCCCGAGCTAGGAAAGGGAAATGTTGAAAGAACACACAGGAATTGGAGTTCTTCAAGTTAAAGAACAGTCTTGTGGTAGTAACTTCCATGTTAAATTAGACTAGCGGTGGACACAGGAAAGCTAAATGACCTGAGCAAGAACCAAAGCAAACCATGGGGGTGTTAACAGAGGCTTACACATCACACAGTGCAAGCAGGTGTGGAATACCTGTTACAGAGCTGCAGCTGTACTCACCTGCCCCAAACCAAAGCACACCTACCTTTCCATTCTGAACTATCAGCTAGACAAAGGAAGCCACTTTTTCCTCTTTTGTAACCATTAAAATGCATGAAAGAAATAAGATTTTAATTTCCCCTTCCTCCTCAGTGTCACACACATACATTGTGTTGTTGCTAATTAGCTCATCCATTCAAGGTGGTAGTACATTCCTCATCTGAGCAGGCAATGTAATGCCTTAAGAAAAGGCAGATTCCCCGGGAGGGTAAAATGTGCATCCCCAGTCCCTAACACATGAAAGATGTATGTTGAAAAATCAGAGTCCGTGCCCAAATGTGGATGTATTTTTATCCTAAACCCATTCCAACATAAGAAATATGGTTTCAACTAGATTGAAGATTTTTCTTCTCCTAAGAAACGTGATGGTTGCCAGCTAGTGATGGGGTTTCCAGAATTCTTCTCCCAATGCTTAACAGATGAATTTATTGGACGGAAAAGTAAGAGCAAATCCAAGCTTCGCTGGAAGCATGCCCGCACTTAGCAACAGTGATATCAATAAGTGTCACATGGAAGCATGCATAAAAGATGGGGGGTGGGGGGTGAAGCCAACACAAAACCACTAAAAAGACAGTAACCTCGAGCAGAGCTAACCGTGATGGACCATTGGAGTCAGGGTAAGAGACTTACCAATCCGTCAGCACTGCTTGGGGGCTCATCAGGAGAACCATAAGGAATGAGGGAATGAAGTATTGAGTGTTCGCGAACACAGCACGTCAGCCTTTCCATTCCCTGGGGAGACTGTGGCATCTCCATCCCGTCACAATATGCCTTCTGTACAGAGTGCTGCCGACTGCCCACTTTCGGGAAGCACCGATAGCTTCAAGAGAAATTCCCCCAAGTTGGAGATCATGCGTGTATCTTCGTGCTGAAATGATAGAAACTTTCTTTGTGGTGGGAGAATGCGAGGAACTGGGCATACATTCATACTTCTCCCTATTTTAAAGTCCAAGCAGCTGACAATTGATAGCTCTCCCAAAGTGCATTCTCTCTGCTTATTTCTAGTCACACAACAGAGTTCACCACGTGTGCACATTTTCAGTGAGAGTGGTGCTCATTTGAACAAGATTTGATTTCAAAATGTTTACTCAAGATCCAGCAAGCCCTCGTTAGGTGGAGGAGAGCCTCTCCTACAGAGGGCTGTAGTTTAGTTAAATGGACAGTTCCAAAGTTCCCACGTTGACACTGAATTCTGCACAGACACAACCTATATCATTTCTGTTCACTAGGGCATATACTCGACTGGTCTGATCTTAATGAGTCATCGAACGTGCTTTTATACCCACCCTGAAGGGGGCATGGGTCTCTCTGATCTCAGTGAGTCATTCTGTGGCTTCCTTTCTGACTTCTTAAATGTGACATTGCACAATTAGAGTCCTATTCCTTTGGTTCCCAATAAGCGGGGGCTTTGTTCCTTTTGAAAACTGTAAACAACTTTATACAAGTAACGCTGTTATTTAATCTTTTCCACCACTTAATCCACAGCATGTGACTGCTTTCCAAGAAATAGACTTTGGCTGAGGACGGATAAAAAGCCTAGACTCTAAAGAGCTGGGCCAAAGTCAGTATGAGACAAACAGGCCCTTAATAATCTTCACCTCACATCTGCCCAGCTCAGGGCTACAGGCCCAGGACTCCGTGTGTGTGTGTGTGTGTGTGTGTGTGTGTGTGTGTGTGTGTGTGTGTGTTTTCCAAGTGTCTGCCATTACTAAGTATGGTCCCCTTGCCAATGTGATTGAAATTACATGGGAGCCATAGTCTCCACAAGTAGTATGGATTATGTAAGAGTCAAAATGGATATGTGATCATCTGTCACCGCCACCATCCCCCTAAAACTTTCCATCTCCATCAAAAGCTGACAAGCAGGTAAAACGCACTTCAGAGTTCACATGTTAATAATGAAGACAACACATTAGGAATAAGAGTGGATCATGGTGCCTCAGTCTGTTGGAATGTTATCTCTGTCCTACAGAGAGCTCCTTGAAGTCTGATGATTCATGATGGACCCACTGTGCAAAAAAGAAGTGCTTACCTTAAAATTCACACACACACAAACACACACACACATCACACACACACACACACACACAAACACTCACACACAAATTCATTCTCTCTCACACACACACATACACACAATTTTCCAGTCTTCACAAGCACCTAAAGTCATTAGCTTTTCCAATGGAAGCTTCACACATGCGTATACACACACACACACACACACACACACACACACACACACACACACACA
>CABHPH010156731.1:2233-41051 GCA_902168325.1 Peromyscus nudipes | reverse complement strand
TCCATCAGGACAATCTCTCACAGAATCTGTCTGATCTGGGCAATCAGATGACTCTGGGCTATGTCAAATTGACTGTTGAAGCTAACTAGGACACATAATATTAATGTTGGTTGAGACCCTAAAAAACTATGAAAATATAAAAGTCTACTTAAGAATTCAGCAAGCTTTCAAGAAATACCTTTAATAATGACCCTCTTCTCATACTCTCTGAGAGGTACTTTGTCTTTCCAGTTAAGGAAATTGGCAAATTCCAGATAGTTAATCAGGCCATCCTGATCCACGTCACAGTAGTCAAACAGCTGGTCTAGGAGCGTCTTGTCTAGATGCAGGTTTGCCTGGTCACAAGCTTCATATAGTTCTTCTCTGTCGATCATCCCATCTCCTTTCTGTCAACCAGTAAACAAAAGAGGACAAGATGAGTGTGGTCTCTAATAAAAAAGAAATGGCTCTAGCACACATGCTCAGCAAATTCCAACCTCCACTAAGAGGAATCAAATATATATGTAAAGCAAGAGTTATCCTCATTAAGTCAACCTGATAGACACACTTTGTAGTTAGAGATCCTAGTATAAGCAGAATATCATTCAGAATCTTTTTGTTATTGGTCCTGGAGATTTAATCCAGGCCCTTGCACATAGTCAACACATGTGAGCTATGCTCACAGCCCCACTTACTTTAATCACGTTTTTTCTTTTATTTTCTTCCTGTTATTACTTATTTATTTTAGTGATTTCTTTATTGTTGTTTTGACGCAAGGTCTCATTTAGTCCAGGCCAGCTTTAAGATCAACTATGTAGCTGAGAATGGCCTTGAATTCTGGTCCTTTTACCTCTGCCTCCCAAGTGCTGGGATGACAGGCTTGTTCTAACACACCCTGCTTAATCATACCTTTTAAACCAAACTATTTGCATTGGAATGTAGCTGGCATAATCATAAAACATGCTTGGCATTTCATTTGAGCAATGTTTTGCCTGTCTGACAGCTCATTACAATTTTTCAAGCTGACAGAGTTTTTAACACCTTCTGTTTCTCACTGGGGCCATAAATGGTCCTCGACATCATTGCTTACAAGGAAAATAGAGATGAGATTACAAAGTAAAGTGCAGGGAGGCCTGGTTTTGTTTGATATTACTCCCACTAGCAAGAGAAAGAAGCTACCAACCCCTTAGGTCTACCCCTGTAACAGTGTTAAGATTCATTCTTCTAGAGAGGGAAAAACCTCTAGTCTCTTTTCACACAATAGTTAAAGGCAGAAATACCTAAGTGTGATTGGAAGGAAATCTATGGGAGAGTAAAGAGAAATTTGGCCAGGTCCCTTGGGTGATGAGGCCAACAAAGTATATAATACTTGTTAAAGAAGAAAGTCAACGGCTAGGGCATCTTAACCAGTCAGCCCCTGGTGCATTCCTTCAAGCCAGCCTTAGATGCACTCAGAGATGATGCTAAGGAGCAGAAAGATTTCATTTTGTTCCCTGCCACCGTGGGAGGTTGCTTTGAGCAGGGAATTCTGGATGCTATAGGTGGGGGTATAGCTCAAGAGTAGAGCGCTTGCCTCAAATGTTTGAGACCTTGACTTCTATCCCTAACACTGAAAAAAAATTAAGTTAAAGAGATAAAGAACATATGACTCCCCTGGCCCATCAGAGAGATTTTGGGAGAGAGTCTGTCTAGAGAAACTACTTTTGAATGAATCATTGAGGATTTGGGGCTCTAGCTGCCCAGGATTGAATTCACAATTTCACTGCAGATAAACAAACCCCTGCAAAATGACCCAATGAGACAGACCAAGTGAATTCTAAATAAGTTTCTGTGGCCCTGAAGAAGTTGCCTATGCCTCCTGTTGTTAACATATATTACCTTGACAATGGAGTTATAAATGGCCTGAATTAATGTAAAATCCTTTATAAATATCTCTATGGCAAACCTAAATGAACCAAAACCAAGAACCTGCTACCCTGCCAGGAAAACAATGTGGTAGCTAGTGACAGAATCAAAAAGTCCACAAAGCTAAAATAGATGCTATCAACAATAACAGCTTTGAGCCGGGCGGTGGAGTTGCACGCCTTTAATCCCAGCAGTGGGGAGGCAGAGTTAGGCAGATCTCTGTGAGTTCAAGGACAGCCTGGTCTACAGAGCGAGATCCATGACAGGCACCAAAACTGCAGAGAAACCCTGTCTCGGAAAAACCAGAAAAAAAAAATCCAAGATATATATATATATCTTTATATATTTAAGAAATTACATAGTACATAAACTCATTAAGGACCAGGAGGAAGAGAACATTTACTAAGGTTTTGTAAGGACTTTTAAGCTTTGTTTTGTTTTTTACTCAGCCTTATTGAAAGACCCTAACCCTTCAGGCTTACACCCCCAAGCCCCAGGAAATGAGGAACTAAAAATCTAGTTCCAAGGGCAACCTGACTCAGCCATTATTCAACCACCCCTGCAACAATGTAACAATGTAAAGAGATTTCTGTTAAGAGATGTGCTCAACTGTGACTGGGATAATTGCAAGTGTTCCAGGAAGGACCACTGTGACCTTTGTGTAAACTCCACTCCCGCCCTGATACCCCCCTTGAGGTATCAGGAAGAATGTGCATGAGGACGAGACTGTACCCACCCTGTGATCAGGCCATGATCTTATGAAATTAGCCTCTAGACATAAATCAATCGAAATGAAATTGTATGGGAATTGTAATCTTATGGCTTTTGTGGGTTTTTCCTTTAAAAATACCCATGTGGTTACAATAGGCGCGACTCTTGCTCTTTGGAGCTGAGTTAGCCCGACTGTACAGCTGCTTCTTCAATAAACCTCTTGCTGTTGCATCAGTTGGACCAGAGTCTGGGTTCTTGGGGCACCCACTTGAGAAGGTAGTACCCTGGGTCTGGGGTCTATCATTATTCATATCTCAATTAGAGCACCATGCAGTGACATGGTTTATATTCATTCATGCTGCCCTGGATTTTTTTATAATATTTATTGCAAACTTGTGGTTGTCTCTATTAACTTTATTTTATGTCAATAATGTACACAAATTTCTTAAAATTTTTGCTTATTTGATTTTGAATAAAAGCTAAATTCATAATTTAAAATGATTGTGATCCTATGTATCAGCACACATCACATGTATTGATATCAAACTCATTCAAAAATGGTTTGTAGGTCCAGCAAAGAGCTCAGTGGGTAAGGGCACTCACACCAGACCTGAAGACCTGATTCAATCCCTGGATCCTACAAGAATAATAATCTTTTTAAATCCACTTAAAATGGTCTCTAAACTGCCAAGAAAACCAGGTACAATGAGGCACAAAAGGGAGAAGGGGAAAATCAAAGAAAAGTGAGAATGAAAAAAATTCAAATGCCCGCAAAGTTGACGCTGAAACTATTCAATGGGCTCTGAGCTTCCTGGAAAGCGGGGGGTGGGAAATGTACTTTCAAAGAACTTGGGTTGCAACTCAGAGCATGCCATGTGTTTAGCATGTGAAAAGTCCTAAGTTCAATCCCCAGGACCCAAAACTAAATGAATAAATTACATTTACAGTAGTTTAAAAATTAGTTGATCTTGGCCTCGAGGAGCAGCCCAGTTGATACGGTGCTTGGGTAGCACACACAAAGCCAGTAGCTAAATCCCCAGTACCACATAAACCAGATGTGGTGGCACAGGTCTTTAATTCTGGCATTTGGGAGGTAGAAGCAGAAATAGAAAGCTCATTCCTATCCTGTGCTACAACATGGGTTCGGGGCCTGCCTGGACTACAAGAGACCCTGTCTCAAAAAAAAAATATATTTTTTAAGTGATCTTGCAGTCTTTGGATGGATACCATCCTCTGCTATCTTAGTCAATGGCATTCTATGAATGAGTTAGATGTAGACTGGTTTCTATAGACACTAAAACTTAGGTATAAGACTATCCAGTGTCCCCCAGAGACCCACAGAGATACACTTGCCCTTGTCAGAACACTGAGATTTACTCAGTTCTGCTTATGTATAGAACAAAAGTCATCATTGACCATGCTTAAAACCACACAGTCATAGATATGCTTCAACTAAACTTCACTTACAAGGACAAGTAATGAGCTGGCTCTGACCCTTGGACCATAGTTTGCTGACCCACCATTTGCACCATACATCATAAACTCCCTCATTTTGTGAGACTACTGGCCTTGTCATAGTGCCTGAAAGCCAACAGCAAAGTGTCGAAGTGCTGGTAATTAAATTTCTTCAAGTGGTGGCGAGCAGCCGCAATCAAGGCTCGCTGGCGGTCTTTCCCACGAAGATATTCACCTGGGCATCTGTAATGGATGAGATCACCAACTCCTATTGAAGAAAGAAGTTGTCTTGCATGTGAATTTAAAATATGGCCATAGCATTTCCAGAGAGAAAGAGACAGAGGCAGAGAGAGACAAAGGCAGAGAAACCTAGCAACCTCTAAGAATGAAAAAACAAACATCAGTCATATCTAATGCTGGCACTTCCCACCACTATTTTGGTTTTGTAGACAAGGTCTCCTATAACTCAGGCTGGCCTCATTGAACTCATGGGATTCCTCTCAGTCTCCTAAGTGCTGGGTGTCACACCACACTCACTCACTCTGACACTATTATATAGAATGCTTCTGTGTATAAAAAAGTACATAAACCAATCCACTCTTAAAAGTTAATGTTTCTGTTTGTTTGTTTGTTTGTTTTTAATGAGGCTGTAGTGCATGCACAGGTGTATGCAGGTATGCACATTCATGAAAGTGCATGCAAGAGGCCATAGAAGAACTTCAGGTGTCTTCCTGTATCATTTTCCACTAGCCAAGGTCTCTCAGTGTCTGGCAGCTCCCATTTCAGGACAGCAGTCTGTTGTTCGAATCTAGATGGTCTTTTAATAAAGAACCCGGAGCCAGATATTGGGGTAAAAGCTGAAAGATCAGAGAAGCAGAGCAAGCCACAGCCACCAACTCTACGAATCCTCTCACTGAAATCCTCTGAGTCTTCACCCAAAAGGGTCTCATCTGAACTACTTTAGCTCCTGTTTCCTCATGCCTTATATACCTTTCTCTGTCCTGCCATCACTTTCTGGGATTAAAGGCTTGTGTGCTTCCCAGTACTGGGATTAAGTGTGTGTACCACCACTGCCTGGCTCTGTTTCCATTGTGGCCTTGAATTCACAGAGATCCAGGTAGATCTCTGCCTCCTGAGTGACAGGATTAAGTGTGTGTACCACCACTGTCTGGCCTCTATCTAGGGGCTGGCTCTGTCCTCTGATCCTCAAGCAAGCTTTATTAGGGTACACAATATATCACCACAGCTATCAGCAAACTCCTAGAACCTACCTATCTCTGACCCTCAGTGATGGAGTTACAAGTGTGTAAGAGCCATTCCTGGCTTTTTACATAGGTGCTGAGTATTCGAATTCAGGTCCTCAACTTACACAGCAAGCATTCTTACTGCTGAGCCATCTCCCCACCCACAAGTCTCTGCTCATGAAAACATCTACTAGGCATTGTGGATTGTGCCTATAATCCCAGCACTAAGAGGGCTGAATGAAAAAGTCACTAGTTCAAAGCTACACACTGAATTTCAAGCTAGCCTTAATTATATAGTAAGACTAGGGTCTCAGAATACAAAAAAGAAAAAAAAAGAAAGAAAATCAATCAAACCCAATCTGATAATAAACACTAGTGTACTTCTTCCCCTTTGAAGTATGTCACTTATTTTACGTTTCAGTGTCAAGGACTCCACCAAGGACCACAGTATGCTAGGCAAGTACTCTACCATTAAGCTTTAGCTCCAGGCTTTTCTGTTCTTTATTATTTTTTTCCTTTTTTATTTTTTTATCTTTTCAAAAAATTTTTTATTTAAAAACTTTTTTTCTTTCCTTTTACATACCAACGCCTGTTCCCTCTTCCTCCCCTCTCCCGCTCCCCCCACCTCCCCTCACCTTACCCCCATCCCCTACTCACAGAGGGTAAGGCCTCCCTTGGGTAGTCAACACAGGCTGGTATACCAAATTGGAGCCAGACCTAGCCCCTCCCCGCTGCATCACGGCTGAGTAAGGCATCCCACCATAGGGAACGGGCTCTAAATGCCAGTTCTTGTACCCAGGATAGGTCCTGGTCCCATTTCCAGGGGACCCACAAACACATCAAGCCATGCAAATGTCACCCACATTCAGAGGGCCCAGTGTGTTCCCATGCAGGCTCCCCAGCTGTCAGTCCAGAGTCCGTGAGCTCTCACTAGCTCAGGTCAGCTGTCTCTGTGGTTTTTCCCATCATGATCCTGACCCCCCTTGCTCCTATAATCCCTCCTCCCTCTCTTCAACTGAACTCCAGAATCTTGGCCAAGTGCTTGGCTGTGGGTCTCTGTATCTGTTTCCATCAGTCACTGGATGTAGGTTCTTTATTATTTATAAAACAAAAACTGCCTTAGCCAAGAATGGAGCACACACCTACCTTGTCCTGGCTAATGTTTTGTCAACTTGACACAAGCTAGTTATCTGAAAATAGGAAACATCCTGAGAAAAGGCTTCCCTCAGACTGACCTGTAGGCAAGCCTATGGGGCACTTTCTTGGTGACTGATGTGGGAAGGCCCAGCCCACTGTGGGTGGTGCCATCCCTGGGCTGGTTGTCCTGTGCTGTATAAGGCTGAGCAGGCCTTGGGGAGGAAGCCAATAAGAAGTGTTCCTCTCTGGAGTTTGCTTCAGTTTCTGTTTTCAGAGTTCTTGGCCTGGCTTTCCTCAGTGGTGGAGTGTAAAATGTAAGCTGAAATAAACCCTTTCTTTCTCAAGTTGCTTTTCGGTCATGGTGTTTATCACAGCAATAGAAAGCAAACTAATATATACCTGAGGCCAGCCCGGGCTATGCAGTGAAACTGAACAAAAATCAAAGCTCCTCGTGTTGGCACAGTTTTGTAATCCCAGTACGTGGAAGGCTGCGGCAGGAGAATCAGATTAAGGCCCTTTTTTTCTTTTATAGCAAGTTGGAGGCCAGCCATAACAAACCATTTTTATTTTAATTTTTTAAAACAAACTAGAGCCGGGCGGTGGTGGCGCACGCCTTTAATCCCAGCACTCGGGAGGCAGAGGCAGGCGGATCTCTGTGAGTTCAAGGCCAGCCTGGGCTACCAAGTGAGTTCCAGGAAAGGCGCAAAGCTACACAGAGAAACCCTGTCTCGAAAAACAAAAAAAAAAAAACATAAAACAAACTAGAAAAAAAGACCTCCCAAAAAAAGTCTTCTGCCACCTATAGATTAGTTGATGATTTGCTGGCTGGCTGCCTGACGAGAGTGGTTCTAAGTTATGTGGTGGCACAACAGAGTGCTTATGATCGCGATCGCGCTCTCGCTCTCATTTTTGAGTTAGGATTTCTCTTGGCTAAGAATTTACTTAGAGTAGGCCATTTGCTCACATTGCAAAAAGCCCTGAGTTCAATCCCATACTGAAGAATGTTTTTTAGACATGCCCTCTTACTCTATTGGCTAGGATATTCCCAAACTTGAAGCAATCATCCAGTCTCAATCTCTGAAATGCTGGGATTACAGAATAAACCACTATGCCTGACTAGGGTGCATTACAGTTTAAATGTGTTTAAAGCTGGATCCCATGGATAAACAAATGTGTTACTGTGCATAGTGGTGCCTCCCTGTATCCCAGGATTTGGGAGGAATAGATAAGACATAGTAAGTTAGAGACCAGCCTGATGTACTGCCTCAAATATCACAAAACAGTTTCTGATTCTGTAAATTTATAGTGTAGCCTAAAATCTGCACTTTTTCTTATTTATTTTTAATATTTTATGCATATTAATATTTTCCCTGCATGTGTGTCTAGTGCCCACAGAGGCCAGAAGAGGGCATTGCATATCCTGGAAATGAAGTTATAAATAGTTGTGAGCCACCATGTGAGTGCTAGGAATTGAACACCAGTCCTCTAGAAAATCAGCAAGTGCTCTTAACCATTGACCCATCTCTGCAGCCTTCATTTCTTTATTTAATGTACTTACTGAGCAAGAGCAATGGCTGAGTGGTTAAGGGCATGTACTGCTCTTCCAGGGGACGAGAATTCAATTCCCAGCACCTACATTAGATGGTTCACAACCATCTGTAACTCTAACTCCAGGGAATCCAATGCCTTTGACCTCCAGGGTACCTGCACACACATGTACATATACTTACTTATTTATGTATAGGGGGGACTGGGGACATGTGCACAGGTATGAACACTCACAGGCTCACAAATGCACCATGGCACTCATGAAGAGGTCAAAGGGCAACTCTTGGGAGTTAGATCTCTCCTTCCACCAACCATATGGGTCCCAGGTACCAAACTCAGGTTGGTGGAAGGAGAGATTCGGCACTGAGCCATCTTGCCAGCCTAGATTTTGCATTTTTAAGAAGCAGAAAGAGACCTCCATATCATGATGTAAGTACAACACTGAAATTAAATAAAAAGCTGCCTTATCTCACTGAGTTTGCTTAATACATTTATGTTTATTTTCTAAGTAAAAGTTCACTTACAGTATTCATAATAAGGCCTTTAAACTGTATTAGTTCAAGCATAACATGAAAAAATCTTTCTTATATATCATTAATACTATAAAGCTTTAATGTTTTAATATCAGAAGCTTGGAGGGGTTGGAGACATAGCTTAGTAGTAGAGTGCTGTGTCTAGCATGCACTAGGTCTTGAGTTCAACTTCCAGCGCTACAGAAAAAAATGTACATATGTATGTGTATGTGTACATATGTATCTACATTCATGGTGAATGTAACACATAGCTTTATAGGGATGTTTTTCAACAATTTATTTAGTATGCATCCATGAGCATCATGCTGGGCAGTAACAAGACCCCAGCACCTGCAGCCCTTTAGAGGGTTTTGGGGGAAAGCAATTATTTCAGATATTCCAACACAGGCTAAAAGCATGGGGGTTAAGAGAAAAAGAGACTCTCCAGAAAGAAAGTCATACCCAGGGCCTGAGTGTGGGCTTCTCTAAGAAAGCCACTCCTTTAATGGGGATATGTTTATTTGTCAAGAAGAAAATTCACATATTTACCATATTCCTCAGGCTGGAGGCAAGCTCCAAATGTGTGGCCTGGGGCGACGTTCATAGTTTCTGCAATGCTATAGGAGAAAACAGACTCCTTAGTTAAAATTGCCACCATCTGAAGCTGAAAGCTATATATGTTCGCCTTAGGCCCTTAACAACCTACAAACTCTCCTACAGACACACTGTGAAAAATCACAGGGAAGGCAACAGAGTCTGGTGTCCATTTGTATTAACAATGGCTGAAGGTTTTCCCTGCAGACCACTCCAGAAAGAGGGGGGGGGGATTCAAAACAAATATGGCCAAAATATTTTTTTTTTATATCCCAGAAATAAAGCTTTACACAGAATTCTCTCTCCCTCTTCTCCAGTCTCCTGGGAGCCCAAATGTTGTAGTCAGTGACAATAATCCATTGATAAACAACAGGGGAATAAGTTTCTTATTCAATTAAAAACAATTTAGTAAAAAGCAAACCAACATATGGTTTTTCAATGTAGCCCAGGTTGACCTCCAATTCAATAACATAGCTAAGGGTGACTTGAGCTCCTGGGTCTCCTGCCTCTGCTCTCCAGTACTAAGATCGCAGGTGTGTGCCACCAAGTGCACCAGATGACCACAGGACCATTCAACATGGAACAAAGACCACTGACAAGGCCTCAAGCTCAAACTCACGGGTCTAAAACTCTTCCAAGTTTGTGTTGAAACTTTTCCTTGAAGTCATCAACTCTTTTGGATACAATTTTAGCTCCTCGTTCCCTACAAAATGAGAAAATTGTCAGGTGTCTTTATTATTAAAATGTAATCAAATGCAAAATATTCACATATTAAAAAGTATCATATTACTGTGCCTACAATGAACAAGTCTCAAAAGACATTTCCATGTTTAACACTACATTTATTGATACTTCTATCACATACTCTATAATAAAAATACATTTGGTAGATAGCAGACAGCATGTTCTGTGTATAAAGTGGGGGTATGAACTATCCAAGGTATGGCTGAGGGGAAGGTTTTTATAGTGGATATGAGGGAGAGTACAGTCAGAGGCATCTGGAAAAGTCCAGAACAGGGAGAGAAAGTAGTGGACTGAACATGACCCACAGATTGAACAGGTCCATGAGAAGAGAGAGAGGAGTGGGGAGCGAGAGAGGAAGAGAAAAATAAAGGAAACAGGGCGTCAAGAGAGCAAGAAAGCACATGGCCAAATTGGCATGGTTATATAGAAATCCAAATCTGGAGCAAGGGAAGCCCATGAGCTGGAGAAGTTTAGGGTAGGGGACTGGTGAGAAGAGCTGAGAGGAGACACAGGTACTGAGTCAGCCAGGAGGCTCTAAAACACTTTGGTATGCTAATAGGCACCAGTTAGCCATTTGTCCCTTCTTGTTTTGGACCTGACAATCTTGAAGATTTAGCTCAGTGGAAGAACACTTGCCTAGCATGCATGAGGCTCAGTTCAATCCTCAACACAAGAAGGGGGGCGAAGTGGCGTAGACAAGCGAAAGGAAACACTTTGGCAAAAAACATAAAAATGTTTTTTAGGCAGGACAGAAAGGCAAATAATATAGAACATATAATATGGGGAAAGGTTCTCCCTATAGCATCCAAATTCCTTTTATGTAGAGATATCTGAAATAAGAATGTTAAAAGAGCCGGGCGGTGGTGGCGCACGCCTTTAATCCCAGCACTCGGGAGGCAGAGCCAGGCTGATCTCTGTGAGTTCGAGGCCAGCCTGGTCTACAAAGCAAGTTCCAGGAAAGGCGCAAAACTACACAGAGAAACCCTGCCTCGAAAAACCAAAAAAATAAAGAATGTTAAAAGAATAGTGAACCACACTTCAGGTCTAACCATATACAGCCTTACTCTTATCCCAGTTGTAAAGTGCTTATTTCAAAGAATGTCACTAAGAAAACTATAAATGTTTAACCTAAAAATATATCTTGGAGGCAAGCTCACCTTAGGATACCCACACATATGGTGTCCATGCTGAACAAATGTTTAAAGAAAGGCACATTTGCTTCCTTGCACACCCTTATCTCCCAAGCTTTTACTTTGTCTGCTGTTATCCTACTCAGTGTCCCCTCAGCCCCCGACCTCATTTACTGAAGGAAAAGGAAGAGAGATAAACGGTTCCTTGGCAACTCTTTGAGGCAGAACTTCAGAAGCCACCAAGTCACATATACAAATATTGTAAAGAGACTTGGGCAAGATTCTTCCCTGAGAAGGCCACGCCCACACCTGGGTGAGTACTACCTTCCTTTCCTATGAGCCGCTCTCATAAACCCACCCTTGTATTTATGTTAAAGTATCTTCTTAGGGCTACAGAGGTAGCTCAGAGGATGAAAGCGAGAGGATCTGAGTTCAGATTCCAAACAGACACATAAAAGAGCTGGGTCTGGCCATAAGTGCCTTCAATGAACACTGGACAGAGGGTGGGGGGAAGATCCCATGAGCTCCCTCTGGCCAGCCAGTCTGCCAAAAATGGTAAGCTTCCATTTCAGTGAAAGACACTGTCTTGGGGGACTAAGGTGGAGAGTGACAGGGAAGATACCTGACCTCCACATGCACTTGGACAGCTTTACACACACACTGCACATGTACATGCACACACACACACACACACACACACACACACACACACACAACATACATAAATACCACAATTTTTTAAAATGTTTTAATCTCTCATAATAAGCTCAAACTCTGCTTCTCATACCGAATCATCCTGAAATTCTTCTCTGTGGCAATGTCAAGAATGCCAGCTTCACTCAGAAAAGAACTCCTCAGGCTGACATGTGGGTCTGTGTGGAGCTGCGTCCCTCCCATTCCCACCATGTTTATGCCCTTTTATCTCCATCTAAGAATCAGTAATAAAGAGGCACCCCACACAGCGTTTAAAAATATGGGAAGCAGGGCTGGAGAGATGACTCCGGGTTAAGAATATGCGCTGCTCTTGCAGAGGACCCAGGTTCAGTTTCCAGAAGCCACATGGGGGCTCACAACTGTCTGTAACTCCAGTTCCCAGGGATCTAAAGCCTTCTTCTGCTCTCTGTGGACACACATGGTACACAGGCATACATATAGGCAAAACACCCATATACATATAAACTAATGCTAATAAAACACATTTTTTAATTGTGGAAGCTAGAGCAGTGGAGCACCTATGGTCAGTTAGGAGGCTATGGCAGGGGACTGTGTCAACCCAAGAGACAGGAGCACAGCCTGTCTCTCTAAGAAAAAGGAAGCAGAAAATATGTGCATTTATATCACACACACATTTGTTGAGGGCTGGGGAAATAGCTCAGCTGTTAAATAACTTGCTGCACAAACTAGAAGCTGGAACTCATGTGCTCAGAATGCACATGTTAGCATGCCTATACTAGTTTCTGAAGGGAGACATGGGATCCAGGTTCCCTAAAGCAAGCTAGCTAGGAAAACTAGCTGTCAATGAGCACAGGATTTGACTGAGCTACTCAGCTTCAAAAAATAAGGACCAAGAGTGATCAAAGAGCATTACCAACACCATCCTGAGGCCTCCACATATGCACACACATATATGTGCTTCCTCACACATGCACATGTGCCACACACACATATACAGGAAAAGAAAGAGGAAAAAAACGTATGTGTGTGTGTGTGTGTGTGTGTGTGTGTGTGTGTTTGTGTGTGTGTGTAAGGATATATAACTCAGTGGTTCATGAAACATTATAGTATCATTAGTTATAATAGAAAAAATCCAAATATTCAGTCAGGTGATTACAAAAAGCCTTGCATGCATTTTAGGCTCTGGTTATGAAGACTACACAGTGCTAAGTAACGATTCCTAGTAACTTCTGAGTAAGGCTACAAAGTGGGGTGGCAGTCTGGTGAGAACTATGCAACACTCTGCCTGGGGAGCTATGCTAGAAATTAAATGTTAATGGTGGTCAAAGTAAATTGACAGGATTTTGGCTTTTATTGTGTTGATTTTCTGTAGTATGACTTTGTTACTTCTATGATCATTATCAAATAAGTAAAATTACAGCACTATTAATTAATGACATTATAAATTCCCCCATTGAACACAAAGCCTTACAGTTCCTCTGCTTTTAACAGCATTTCCTGATGGTTCAAATTTTGAGCTGAATTTCTAAAGAAAAATAAATTTGTGGAGAAATAAAAGGAGAAATATAACATAACCCATCTCTTATTCCTGCCCAAGTAAAAGAGACAGATCTGATGAGAGGACCAGGAATCATAAAGAGATGGCCACAGCCTCCAGGCCAATAGGCCCATGCAGGGGTAGGCCCAGCTGCTGAAGCCACCCTGCCAAGGTTCTATCACAAGGACTTCCCCAGCTGCGTGAACTTAGACAAATGATTAGCTTCAAAGTATTCATCTGGGAACTTAAGTACTCCAACCTCATGATGTTCAAGATGGGATTAAATTAATAATAAAGAGAATGTTAACAAACTTTGCCTTTGTAGCTGAGAACTGTTATTATAGGAACCATACTGCCAGAAGAGTAGGTGGCTGGACACCCAGCTGCATACTCCCTAAAAATGGCAGAAAGCAGAGTAAAGTCAGGTCTTCCCTGACACCCGGGGAGACAGGCCATTGCCCTCCTATGGATGCTTTAACAAGTTACCACAAACAGCTTCAAACAACCCACTGTTCTCCAACAGCTCTGTTAGGCAGCTGTCAGTCAGGAGGTTAGCATGCTCATATTTCCTCCAAAGGGGAAACCATTCCTTGCTCTTTCCTGTATCTGTTGGCTGCTGGTATTGCTGGTGTCTTTGGTTAGAACTATGTCCCTCCAGCCTTGGCCTACATCTATCTTCAGAACACCTTCTCTTCTGAATGTCTTTTCTATTCAGCTTCCAGTCTCCCTCTAAACAACATCCTCCTCCTCTTCCTCCTCCTCCTCCTTCCTCTTCCCTTTCCTCCTTATTTTTTGATGGGAAAGTATGATGGCTAATCTTGTTTGTCAACTTAACTGAATCTAGAATTTACTACAACACAAACTGATGACACTCCTATCTCCTGTGAGTGACTTTTTTCATCAGATTATTTGAAGCAGGAAAGCTCACCCTAAATCTGGGCCATACCTTCTGGTAGCAGCCCATGCAAAAGGACATAGAAGAAGGAAACTGATTTTTGCCTGCTTGCCCTCACTCTTGCTATCAAGATCATCTGTTCTGTTGCTGCTGTATTCTTTCACTGGTATTAGAACCAACATCTTTGGGATTCTGATGTAGACTGAAGATCAGCATCTCTCCAGAAATCCTCCAAGACTCCAGCACCAGATTGGGACCTCTGAACAACTATCTGATTCTCAGTTTTCCAGGCACAATACAGCCATTGTTTGACTACCCAAACCACATCCTGTAAGCCAATCTAATAAACCCCTATAAATTCATACACAAGCTATATAGCCCTCTGGGGAGGGGAGCCTCAATCAAGAAAATGTTTCCATAAGATCAGGCTGTAGACAAGCCTGTAGATCACTTTCTTAATTAGTGATTGATTGGGGAGGCCCCAGCCCATGGTGGGTGGACCTATCCCTGAGATGGTGGTCCTGGGTTGTATAAGAAAGCAGGCTGAGCTAACCATGGGAAGCAAGCCAGTAAGTAGCTCCCCTCCATGGTGTCTGCATCAGCTCCTGCCTCCAGGTTTCTGCCCTGTTTGAGTTCCTGCCTTGGACCTTGATTTCCCTCACTGGACTGTGACTCTGTATATGTAAGCCAAACAAACCCTTTTCTCCCAAAGTTGCTTTTGTTCATTGGTACCAGAAGTGCGGTGTTACTGTGACAGACCTGACCATGTGTTTTTGGAGGGATTATGAAAGGACTTTGGAACTTTGACCCAGAAAGGCCACTGAGTATTCAAATCTTAGTGATCTGTTCTATGAGAGCTTGGAAGATAAAAATGTTAAGAACAATGAAGATAATGAAGGCCTGGCTTGTGAAGTTTCAGGGGGAAATTTAAGGGTCCCTAAATGGCCGGGTGGTGGTGGTGGTGGTGGCGGCGGCGGCGGCGGCGGCGGCGGCTGCGGCGGCGGCGGCGCACACCTTTAATCCCAGCACTCCGGAGGCAGAGCCAGGCAGATCTCTGTGAGTTTGAGGCCGGCCTGGTCTACAAAGCGAGTTCCAGGAAAGGTGCAAAGCTACACAGAGAAACCCTGTCTCGAAAAACCAAAAAGAGAGAGAGAGAGAGAGAGAGAGAGAGAGAGAGAGAGAGAGAGAGAGAGTTCCTAAATGACTCTATCAGGATCATTTGCTATTTTGAGTTAAGAATCTTTGATTCTGGTTAGCTGAGGCTGAAGAATCAGCTGTGATTAAGAAGATACCAGAACCACTGAAGTGAAACCTTTGCTTTACTGGAACAATTGACGCTGTTCAGCTAGAGCTGAGAAATTGGTGGTGATTAAGAAGAGACCAGCATCACTGAGGTGAAATTTTCTGGGAAGTATTTCCTCAGAGACAGCACACAGAAGCTGTTCCATAGGCGGTCAAGGTTGTACCTTATGCTGGCAGCCAAACTTGGTTTTGAGTCTCCCAGGTGGTACTGGTTTTGAAGGCATGAAGGGATCATGGAGAGAAACTGAGGCTTGGCCCTGTGAGAGGCCAGGAGAGGCCATTGGTGAAGGTGCAGATGGAATAGCAATGGAAGCCCCAGGATTGAAGAGGTTATGAAGAAGGTTGAAATTTTGCACCAAGAAGAGAGCCCACCAGAAGCTACTGGTGAATATGTAATCCAGTTGCAGCAGAAGATGCCAGTATTGAGATGCCAGTGCCGTGGAACGACCGCCAAGAACAGCAGCAGCCATGGACTGCCATGAGCTGGAGCCTAGAAGACAGTTGTGCTGCAAAGAGTAGAGCTGAAGAAGTGACTCAAGCCCAGGAGACGGTAAACCCATGCACTGGACACTGAGTGGTGCATGCAGCTGGAGCTTGGTTTTTACTTTTATCTGATTGTGACTGTGCCCTGGTTCTTCCCTCTTGAAGTAAAAAGGTATTTGACTTATTTTTTACTTTATTTATTTAATTTTAACTCCCCAACCAGTTTCCCCTTCCTCCTCTCCTCTCATTCCCTCTCCCCATCTCTCCTCTACCCCACCCCAGCCACTCCTTTTCTGTTTCTGTTCAGAAAGAGGCAGGTCTCCCATAGGTATCAACAAAGCATTGTTTATCATGATGTCTCAGCCTGTGAGGTGCACCTGCATTTACATGTGCGTGTGTGTGTGTGTGCGCACACACACACACACACACACACACACACACTTAAAAATAAAAATAGAATCTAAAGCAACAACAAAAATAAGTAAAAGCTAGGGTATGCCTGTAATTCCAACACTGGAAGGCTGAGGCAAGAGGTCTGCCATAAATCCTAGGCTACTATAAGCTTCAGAGTGAGTCCCTGTCTAAAAAACAAGTCATGAAGTAATTTCAGAACAGCACAAACAAGAAAATAGTATCCTGGCTATCTCTGAAGGAACAAGACAGAATGGTGGTAGAAGTAAAGAAACTGCAAGATCTATTTTTTCTATGAATGTTATGTTGAATCATGTTGACATATTTAACATCTCTTACAAATAAATTTTAAATAGGTAGTTATTCAAGTACATATGCTAAATCTCTAAGATTTACTGCTGGACCAGGTATAATCACACTTACAGTTGTAGTTCATGGAGCCAATGTAAAGTTTTGGCCATGGTGCGCCCATCATTAAAATGAGGTGTCGGGACTCCATACAAGTCAAACCTATGGAAACTTTGTGGGTTATACTTTCGGTTCTTTGCTTCTCCTGTGGGCGGTGAGAGCAGGGAAGACGACTTCTGAGTTAAGCACCAAACCAAACCAACCAAACAAAAATCCTTATCTTAGGGGAAGCACACTGTGTCCTCATTGGTATTGGATGAGTGGGACAAAGACCACAACTGTACCCATATAGGGAGCTGTGCAGACTCAGCTACAGATGACAAAGACCCTCCCCTGCACATGCTGTAACACCATGGGATGTTATATCCTTGTGTTCATGTAGCCAAGTGTTGTAGCTCGTGCCTATAATCTCAGTACATAGAAGCTGAGACAGGAGGACAGTGAGTTCCAGGCCTGCTTGGGCCACATCGTGAAATCATATCTCAAAAGGCAAAAACAATAAAGTTGGAAGTAAACAAATAAATAAATAAGTAACCTAAAACCAGTAAGACTAATAGTGAATTTAGGAAAGTTGCAGGACACAAAATCAACATATAAAATTAACTGTGGGGTTCTCTGCAACTACCAGAGCTGGCAGACTGATGATCCACGGTCTGGTTCAACACAACTCAGTAGCCAGTGTTGGGTTAAGCTTCTACAGTCTAACATTGGACAGTTCATTGCAGGCATATTTAAGTACAGTACAATTTAGGAAAAAAATTTTTGATGTAACACAATCCTGTGTGCATAAAGAGGCATAATCACATCAAAAGTCTTCTCAAAGTATATGTCATTTCTTTATGAAGACAGGTTGTAGGAGACCCGCTCCCATTTTTACCCCAGGGTACTCTTGAGGAGGGAGAAGTGAGAAATACTTAGATAAAAGGACAGAGGGGAAAGAGACAGATAGAAACATAGGATAGCTCGGGAGGGCCTGGATCCTTATCCACCAGCCCCTTCTGTCGCTTCTAAAGGGCTTTTTAAAGGAATGCCAAGAGGTGGAGCAAAAGACCTCCCCTTAGCACATTCAAGTGAAGACCCTTCCAAACACCTGTTAACCATGCACATGGTCAAGCAATCCTCTAATGCAGCTCTGCTGGGTAAAGCAAGCTTAGATCTCACTAGGAACCTTTGTGGTCCTCTACAATAGGTTCCAGAGACAGGCTACAAGTATTATCTTGAGGACCCTAGGAAGGATATGGTGTGGTCTCAGACATACAGATACTGCAGAGGTCATCTGGGCTATTAGCCACCTCCAGTCCTTCTTGTGGGCACGTAGGTATGGCCTGGTCCTGCAGCTATCACAGATCACCTGGCTATTAACCACCTCCATTCGCAGCCTTCCGGGTGGAAAAATAGGATATACATCTCCCCCGCTGAAGAGACTGTCCTGTGTGCTTAACAATCCTAGTGTCCCCGTGCTTCTCCACGAGTGCAAGGACTTTTGTGCTCCCCAAAAATAACTACCCAGAACAAAAAAAAACCTGACAAAGCAACCCCTTTTACAATAGCACCAACTAACCAAATACTTAGGAATAAACTTGCTTTTTTTCGGTTGCTGATCGTCTGGCTGCTTGGCTGGCTGGTTGGGTGGTTGGTAAAGCTCAAATGCTTAGCCCTGCACCTAACAGGCAAGCTCTCTACCACTAAGCTACATCCCAAGCCATAGATTTTCTGAAATATGATCTCACTATGTTGTCCAGGATGGCCTCAAATTCATGGGCTAAAGAGATCAGCCTATTCTCTATCCTACCCTCCTAATGGCTGAGGCAACAGACCCCACACTACAACACCTGGCACTTAGGAATAAATTTAGCAGAGAAGGTGAAAGACTTGTACACTAAAAACTACAGAACATTGTGGAAAGAAAATATAAAGGGCACAAATGGAAGGATATTCTTTGTTCACTGATAACATTAAAATACCCATACTGGAACCGGTGAGATAGCTCAGTGGATAGAGGTGCCTGCCACAAAACTTGAGTTTGATTCAAGGACATATATGGTGGAGGGAGAAACCAAACTCAGAAATAATGTCCTCTCATCAGATACTCATGGGTACATGTAAATACACACACACACACACACACACACACACACACACACACACACTTTAAATGCCCATAATCCCCAAAGCAATACAGAGATTCCAACTCCTATCAGTCTCAATAGCCTAGTACTTAGAAGGAGGCAGAAGAATCAGGACATTTTAAAACATTTTTATTTTTATTTATGTGTATATCTATGTATCTGTGTGTCTGATGCATGTGTGTGGATACCATTGGACTCTGGAAAAGTGCATTGGATCTCCTGGAGTTAGAGTTATAGGCAGTTGTGAGCCACCCAATGTAGATGCTGAGAACCAAACTCAGGTCCTCTGGAAGAGCAACAAACATTATTAATGGCCGAGCCATCTCTCCAGCCCAAGGATCAGGACTTTAAAATTGTGTGTGTGTGTGTGTGTGTGTGTGTGTGTGTGTGTGTGTGTGTATTATTTTAATTACGTGTATGGAGTGTGGTATGTACATGTGTCCATGGAAGAAGCCAGAAGCATCAGAGAACTTGCCTGGAGTTACAGAAAGTTGTGAGCTATCATGGGGTGCTAGAAACAGAACCTGGGTCCTCTGAATGAGCAACACAGACTCTTAACTGATGAGCCACCTTTTCAGCCCCACAGGATTTTAAAGTCATCTTTGGCTGCACAGCAAGTCCAAAGCATCGTGGGATACGTAAGACCCTGTCTCTATAAATATATACATATAATTATATGACAAAGGCTGGAGAAGCAGCCCAATAATAGAACTTGTGCTTTGAATGTCCAAAGCCTACTAGTCAATTCCCAGTAACAAAGTATAATAAAATAAAACAAAATTATATTACAAAGCTGTAGCAATCAAAACAGTATGAATTGACTCAAAAACCTACACAAAAGCAGAGTATAATGGGGCCACTGCAATCACAGCATCAGGAGGCAATGGCAGAAGGATTATTATGAGTTTAAGTCTAACCTAATAGCAAGACCTTGTCTCAACAAAACAAGAAGTGTGCTATTGGCATAAAGGACATGTATAAAGAGAGTAAAGGTTCATGTCTGTAAATTACAGTACGCAGGAGGCCAAAGGAGACTTTGAGTATAAAACCAGCCTGAGCCACATAGCAAGAGCATGTTTAAAAATAACAATCAAATGGATTTAGCAAACACCCCACAAAAATATTCCATCCAAGAGACAGAGAATATACATTCTTCCCTGATACATGGAACTGTTTCTAAAATTGGTCACTGTTTAGGCCCCAAACCAAGCCTTAACAAATACAAAAATATTGAAATAATTCCCTTCATTATACCAGACCACAGTGATATAAAACTAGAAATTAACAGAAGACTAACCTCAGATATTACACAAATACTTGGAGACCATACTTTTGAATGAGCAGTGATTCACTGAAGAAATTAGGGAAGAAATTTTTAAATTCCTAGAATCAAATGAAAACAGTAGCACGGACCACCAGAATCTGAGACATAGTTGTCCTAAAAGGAAAGTCTGTAGCCACAGAGATCATGTTTTATAAAAAATCATAGCTGGATGTTATGATGCAGCCCAAGACTTGGAAGGCAGAGGCCAAGTCTACATAGCAAAGAATAGGCCAGCCAGGGCTACACAGTAAGACTTTGTATCAAAAGAAAACAAATTCAGTTGAGACAACCAAAAACACAGCTCAAGGTTCTAGAAAAAACAAACAAACAAAAACAAAGCAACTAACCACAAAGCAATAAATGCCAATCAAGAAATAATAAAATTAGGGCCAAAATTAATGAAATGCTAATGAAAAGAATATATAGAGTTAATCAAACCAAGTATTGATTCCTTGCAAAAATCAACAAGACCAACAGGTCCCTAGCCAAACAAATCAAAAGAAAAAGAACACAAAAATTAATAAAATGACAAAAAAGAAGAGTAACTTGGTGGTGGAGTGCTTGCCTAATATGCTTAAGGCACTATGTCCAATCCTCTGCACTGCAAGCAAAAGTAATAATAAGTGGATTTAATTTTTGATGAAAAGAACCAGGAGTTATTATAAGCAACACCAACGAAATCCAGAAGGTTGTTAGGGTATATTTCAGAAACTATATTCCAAAAGGCTGGAAAACTTATAAGAAATGGGAAGTAGCATTATTTGCAGATGATATGATATAAATATAAAACCCTAAAAACTCCATCAGGAACCACAGCTGATAAACACTTTCAGCAAAGTAGTAGGATACAATATTAACACAAAAAAAATCAGTAACCTTTCTATATGCCAATGACAGACTGAGAAAGAAAGAAGGAAAACAATACCTCTCTGTCTCTCTGTCTCTCTCTCTCTCTCTCTCTCTCTCTCTCTCTGTCTCTCTGTCTCTCTCTCTCATACACTCATACACACACACACACAAGCACACATACACACACACACACACACACACACATAATGCAGTGGCCCCATTATACTCTGCTTTTGTGTATGTTTTTGTGTCAATTCATACTGTTTTGATTGCTACAGCTTTGCAATATAATTTTGTTTTATTTTTATTATACTTTGTTACTGGGAATTGACTATATATATATCTCCAAGCAAATAAAAGACATATAATAAAAACTTTAAGACATTAAGGAAAGAGATTAAAGAACATATCATAAGATGGAAAAAAAATCTCCAATGCTCATGAATAGGTAGGATTAATATAGAGAAATAGCTATCTTACCAAAAGCAATCTACAAATTCAATGCAATCCCCATCAAAATTCCAACACAATTCTTCACAAATCTTGAAAGGACAACTTTCAGATTCATATGGAAACATACATACACACACACACACACACACACACACACAAAGAAACAGAAAAAAAGAAAACACAGATCTCGGTAGAAACTCCATTTGTTGCGGTAGCACCGGCGCTACCACCACCCGTTGACCATGTCTGAGCAAGGGGCTGTGGATTAAAAAATAGAGACAAGAGACAGCGGGTCATTCACCACAGCAGAATGCCAAATGTGGTTTATTGAAGGAGGGAGGAAACCTTAAATACAGGCTTACAGCACAATGGAGGAACCCTGGAGGGCAGAAGTTTGCTACTGAATGTTCTACATTCTTGCATTTAAGCTGTTTACATCAAATGCAGGATACAGGAACAAAGAACCTCCGGTAATCATTCAGGAAGAAGGAAATCGGCAGGGAATCAGCATAGGGAGGACATCTGGTTAAAGTCGGCAAGCAGGCAACAGTTTACTCAAATATGGGGAGCCAGGGCTCAGATTATATTTAAGGGAATCAAGATCAGTGTTCAAACTTTTGGTAAGGAGCCAGATATTGTGGTGACCCCATACACCCAGTCTCAAATAGCATGGTTGCAAGCTAATGATAATGATTGGACCATATTGACATGCTCCATGCAGGGTCAGTTTGATACTCACTACCCCTCCAATGATGTGTGTCACTTTTTAAATTGCATCCTGTTATATTTCCCAAGATAGTACAGATGACTCCTATTCCTCAGGCCCGTGTGGTATTTACTGATGGCACTTCACATGGTTTTGCTGTGGTGGTTTCTGGTAACATAGAGAATGAAAGTCCAGGGCACTTCTGCCCAGATGGCAGAGATACAGGCACTGTTACTTGCTTTACAGATGTTTTCTGATGAGAGTGTAAATATTTATACTGATAGCCAATATGTGTCACGTGCCATTATGCCTTTGGAGACAGCAGCCTACATACCCTCTATTTCTCCCACTCATTAATATTTATTGCAAGTGCAAGGACTCATATGGTCCCGCTCACATAACCTTTATGTGGGCCATATTAGAGCTCATACTCAATTGCCTGGACCTCTAAGCGAAGGTAATCAGAGGGCTGATGCCATTACTCGTATGGCTGTCACATTAGTTTGTTCCACCTTTGAAAAGGCTACTCAGTTCCATCAACGTTATCATCTTAATGCTGGATCTCTCCGTCATTACACGGGCATAACCCGGGAACAAGCCATCCAGATAGTTAAATCATGTCCTATTTGTGCTGAATTTTTACCTGTTCCTCATTTGGGAGTTAATCCCTGAGGACTTTTACCTAATCATGTGTGGCAGATGGACATCATACACGTGCCTTCCTTTGGAAAATTATAATATGTCCATGTGTCTATTGATACATATTCTTCTCTAATTTTTGCTTCTACCCATTCAGGGGAAAAGGTTAAGGAAGTAAAGAATCATTGTCTTCATGCTTTTGCTTATATGGGTGCCAAAATGCATAAAGACTGATAATAGTCTCGCCTACAGCAGTATGGGATTTTCAAAATTCTGCCAAGACTTTTCTATTGTTAATAAGACTGGTATTCCTTATCATCCTCAAGGACAGGCTATAGTAGAACGCTGCCATCTTACCTTAAAAACATATTTTGCTAAAGTAAAATGGGGGATCTAGGGGTTCATCTCTCCTCTCCACATTCTATTCTTTCCTTTGTTTTATATATTTTAAATTTTTTATCGTTGGATTCTGCTGGAGTATCCACTGCAGATAAGCACTGGAGGGTTCCTGTTGCAAATTATCCTTTGGTGCGATGGAAGGCTCTTTCTACTGGCACTTGGAGGGGACCCAATACGGTGTTGGTGTGGGCCCGGGGATCTGTTTGTGTCTTTCCACAGGACAATGAGATTCCTCTTTGGGTTCCTGAGCGCTGTGTGTGCCCTGTGGCTGCTGCTGAATCCCAACATGGCAGAGACCTATTGGGCCTTCGTGAAGAACTCTCCCCTCCTGATGCCAATGGTGATTGAGAGCCGAATACGGCCAGCCTTGGCAAGCATTAATGTAAGCCTAGGAACTGTAGCCATGTGGTTGGATTCTTCAGAAGGTAATGTATGGTAACTTTTTTTAAAAATGTTGAGAACGTGTCACCCAGACACCTTGGAGATTAAGGATAACCCTGAAGGTCACTGACCTTCATTTGTTAACAGTACCATGCCAGCTAAGCCTTTTTCATTTTGCAATCCTCTTCAAGCTAGTGTAGTACCTACTTTTCAGGAGTGGCTCTGTGCAATTTTTATTGGCCTCCTGAAATTCATCTAGCCTCTTTTGAAGATACCTTAAAATTTGTGAGCCTGAATATAGCCATTATGAGACCATTAGTTCTGCTCCTTGTTTGTCTGTTCTTTTTTCTTTATGGCTCTCAATTATTCTTTTGCAGAGCTGCCAGCTTTAAGTCATGCTGGGATCAAGAAAAATGGGCCTTGGTGGTTCGTGTTCCTGGAGCTGTGTCCATGTCAGTGGACTGTGGCAGTTAGACACAGATGATGCTCACATGCTCCAGAAGAGAATCTGACATTGTTGCTGCCACTGTTGCTATAGCAGTGGCAGCCACTGTTGCTACTGTTTCTGGGATTGCTATTTCATAATTGGTTACTACAGGTAGCACAATGGAGACCCTGGCAGCAAAAGTAGCTACCACAGTTAATTAATCTTTCATTCTATTGGGCATGATAAATTTAATTCAACAGTTATATACATTTCGATTGGCTTTGAAAGTTGTAATTTATAAACTCAAGTTCCATTTGCTTTTGGAATACCACCTTACAAGGACTCCAATTTGCAGTAAGGCTCATTAAAGAAGGAAATGGCTCAATTGCCTTTAGCCTACTGGCTATGGGTGGGTTAGGACTTTTGTTGGTCTTTTCTGTGTTGCACAGACTGCAAGCCCAGTGCCACTTTGAGATCTTTGGCAGCAGTTAACTCTACAGCTCACATGGTTGAGTTTGTATGATGAGTATTCAGAGATGGGTAATACCTGGGGGCAGTCATCAACCTAAGCCAGAGCGCCTGTGTGGCCTGGGCAGGTGTCTCCATGACGGATAAGGTGACCTGCTGACGTCCCATGCAACCTAAGTCAGAAGCTCATTTTTTAGTAAAAAGCGGGGACCTGTAAGGCCCTGCCTCCCCATCTTGAGTAAACTGTTGCCTGCTTGCCGACCTTGACCAGATGTCCTCCCTATGCTCATTCCCTGGCGGTTTCCTTCTTCCTGAATGCTCACCAGAGGTTCTTTGTTTGTACATCCTGCATTTGGTGTAAACAGCTTAGATGCAAGAATGTAGAACATTCAGTAGCAAACTTCTGCCCTCCAGGGTTCCTCCATTGTGCTGTAAGCCTGTATTTAAGGTTTCTTCCCTCTTTCAATAAACTGCATTCAGCATTCTGCTGTGGCGAATGACTCACTGTTTCTTGTCTCTATTTTTTAATCCACAGCCCCTCGCTTGGACATGGTGAACAGGTGGTGGTAGCGGGGGGCGCTACCACAACATTATATAAAAGTATATATACATATATATCGTACACTAAAGTACACACATAAGCCAAGCATGGTGGCATATACCTGTAATCTCAGTATTTGGGAGGCTGAAGCAAGAAGATTCCTAGTTCAATGACAGCTATACAGTGAGTTTGGGACCAGCCTGAAACACATAGGAACCACTGCCTCAAAACAGAAAAAAAGAAGGAAGAAAAGATTGGAAACTGAGAAATCTTTTTGAATACTAATATTTGTATATAGTTTGTATTTATTCAAGAAGTATCTATCATTCCAGGAGTTATTTAAAGTAAGTGTATTTTAAAGATGTTGCAGATCTTATTGCCTCTGAACATTGTCTCTAGTGCACTATTTTGAGCTTTGTTTATTTATTACTGAAACAAGGTCTTACTTAGCTCTGGCTATCCTGGAAATCACTCTGTAGACCAGGCTGGCCTTGAATTCACAGAGATCCTCCTGCTTCTGCCACCCAAATGCTGGGATTAAAGGTGTGCGACTCCATGAACAGCTCATTTTTATTATTTTTAATTATGTGTCTATGGGGGAGTACATGCACATGAAGTCAGGTATCCCTGGAGGCCAGAAAGAGGTGTTAGATCCCCCTGGAACTAGAGTTACCAGTGGGTGAGAACTGTCCAATGTGGGTTCTGTGAACCAAACCCTGGCCCTCTGCAAGAGCAGGGCATACTTTTAAACACTGACTCATCTCTCCAGTCCCTTAAATAATCTTAAATGTATATCCAATTCCATGAAACCATGAAGCATCATATCCTATTTATCCAAACCTAGATGGGTCAAAGGAATTCAATGGATAAGGGCTAGAAAAATGCTCAGGTTATCAACTGTGGTTATAGTGGGCTATATGATACATTTACCTTTTCTTCATTTTTAGTGTCCAGACTCTTTACAATGAGTTTAAGTCTCAGCATTAAAAAAAAAGTAACTCTGATTATGTAACTTTCAAAAGGCTAATGTACTTTCCATAAAAATCAGCAGAATGAAGACAATTTTGAACTCATTATTGTCCATTAGAGCTGTTCTTAGTACAGTTTTAATACTCGTGTATTAAAGGTGTATGACACATGTGCACATATATATGTGTATGATGTGTTGTGTGATGTGTGTGCATATATATGTGCACGTGTTCATGTATGTGGGTGTGCTGTGTCGTAGCATGCATGTAGAGGTCACATGACAGTCTTAGGTTGCGTGTTGGTCCTCACCTTATACTTTGTCTGAAACAGGGTCTCCTTGCTGTTTTCTGCCACTGCATAGCCAGGCTAGTTGGCCTGTGATATTCTAGGCATTCTTCAGACTGGAGTTACAGATACATATTACTCTGCTCAGCTTTATGTGGATTCTGAGGATTTAAACACAGTCCCTCACACTTGTGCAGTAAGCACTTTACCAACTCAATACATTCAGCCCTATTCTAAATAGTTTTCTTTTTCTATGAATTAAATTTTTCATTTATTTTACATCCCAACCACAGTTTTCCCTTCCTCTTCTCCCCCCCCCCCCCCCACCTCCCCTCTGCTCCCTCCCATCCAACTCCTTCTCTGTTTCTGCTCAGAAAGGGGCAGACCTCCCATGGGTGTCAACAAAACATGGCATATCAAGTTGAGGTAGGACTAAGCTCCCTTTGTATTAAGGTTGGGTGAGGCAACTCAGTATAGGGAATAGTTTCCCAAAAGCCAGCTCAAGCATTAGGGACAGGTCCTGATCCCACTGCTAGGATTCCCACAAATAGACCAAGCTACACAACTGTCACACAAATGAAGAGGGCCTAGGTCAGTCCCATGTAGGCTCCCTAGCTGTCAGTCCAAAGTCTGTGAGCTCCTATGAGCCCAGGTCTAAATAGTTTTTAAACACCCACCAATTCACACATGCACACACATACACAGACATACACACACACACACACACACACACACACACATGCACACACACGCGCACACACACACACACACATTTAGTCATGGTTATCTTTTGTTTTTATTGTTTTGTTGTAGATTATTGTTGCTTTGGAACAGAGTCTTATATAGCCAAGGATAGCCTAAAAGTCCTGGCATCCTCCTACATAAGTCATCATGGCCAGCTCCAAATTAAATATTCCTACTATACCAGGTATAATGACACATTCCTATAATCTCATTACTTGGGAGCTGGAGACAGGAGAATCAGAAGATCAAGGCAATCTTCAGCTGCAGACTAAACAAGGCAAAATGTGATTTTCATAAGAAACGTGGGAGGGCAGGAAGAAAAAAGGAAAGAAAAAAAAGGCAGGTCAGGGAAGCAGAGGGAGACAGATAAAGAAAAGAGTCAAAAGCATCAGAAGGATACTATGTTCAAGTAAGCAAGGACAGTAGCAGTTGGAGTCAGAGGTAGAGATTATCAGGCCTTGGGAACACATTAAGAAGTGTAGAAAACAGCAGATATTAGTTGAGAAAGAAGAGAATGGCAGATCCCAGATGGGGCTTTCTCAAGACCCAAATCAGAGCCTAATTCTCTTCTTTAATCTATCAAGACTAGCATTCACATATTTTTTAATTGAGTTGTATTTACAGCAATATCAAATTTATAATGTTGGTCCTTAAAATGATTCTAGTACTGTGATGTCATTACATAACAACATTTAATTCTTGCGGGCCGCAAGAATATATTATAGAGATTCACCTGTGTATTATAAGCTATACTTTGACTGACAAAGGGTCTGTCAAATGGGAAGCCACTTATCATGGAATATTTGGGGTTATACAGCCTTAATATTCAGCTGTGCCTTGCTATGAATTTTTTGTGGGCCCATATATTACTAGACCATTTGGCAAACAGTTCAGCTTCTCAGACCTGCTGAACCTCCAGGTAACTAACTTCCCTGCTGAGCCTAGGAGCTAGCAGGCTGTAGATGCCTAGCTTTGCTTCTTGTGCAAATGGAGCTCAGATCATTCCTTTCCTTCAGGCCTAGGGGCATGGCAGAGAGACTGACTGAGGACAACAGGGCTTTGTGCATAACCAGGTGCAGTGAGGACTGGAGCGGAATTCCAGAGGCAGACACAGAACCGCGTGGCCAGAGATAAGAGAGGAAGACAGATCCTGTAGAGGGTAAAGCAGATCTCTAGGAGAGTTTTCTGAGAGCCAGGAGTAAGGAGCTAGGAAGGCAAGATGGAGGATGCAGGGACAGAGGACATAGATGAGGTCAAAGGCACAGGAGCTTACTAAAACTATGAGGACAGGAAAAGTGGGCACAGAGAGGAGTTGAATGTGAGGATGGAGCTGAAGCTGTATAGAGTTTTGTCGTAGAGAAATAAAGTAAACGGACAAAAAAAACATGGTGTATGTAGATTCCTTTCCCTCAGATAACCCCACGCCAGATGAAGTCTTTCCCAGGACTCTGGGAGGAATTTTCTCAGTGTTGGTCTTAGGAAAATTCAGTTATCTTTGTTACCTTTACTTAATAGCTGATGGTTATTGTTCTAGGCACCAGGCTAAGAATTTTTGCATGTACTCATCTCATACCATGCCACTGAAGAACTAAGAAGGATTGATGATCAGGTATGTAAACTCTCAAGTTCTAAGACAGGATTTGAACCTAACCTATCCAATCCATAAACCTGCACACTTGGCCAAGAATGGTGTTGAATGCCCACAGTCCCAGCTAGATGGGGGAATGAGAAGGAAGGATTACTTAAGTCTAGGAATTTACGAGCATCCTGGGCAATACAGATTCGTCTTTATGTATGGTAAGGGGTGGGGCTGAGATTGTAATAAGAAATGATTAAAACTAAAAACCACTAAATAAAATAAGAACATATAACATATCATCTGATGTTTCCCTTTACAATTGTTTTGTATGTGCATGTGCATGATGGGGTGGGGAGTGTACCACAGTGCACATGTAGAAGACAACTTTTTATACTCTGCTCTCTCAACAGCTTTATGGGGATTAAACTCTGGTCACCAGGCTTGCATGATAAACTCCCTTACCTGATGAACCATCACTACAACTGATTTTTCATTTTAATAATACATGTATGTCTACATTTCTTTTATTGTTGTCCTTGCTGTTTTGAGGCAAGGTCTGTCTCACTGTAGCCAAGAATGATCTAGAATTCACTCTGCAGCTCAGAGCCCTCAAACTTAAGGCACAGCCTCCTGAATGCTGAGATTATAGGAGTAAGTTACCATACCTATTTCTTTTCTTTATTTTTTCCTTTCTTTCTTTCTATTTATTTATTTATTTACTTATTTTCCAGGACAGGGTCTCACTATATAGCCCAGGCTGGCCTAGAACTCAAAGAGATTTGCTTGCCTCTGCCTCCAGAGTGCTGGGATTAAAGGCCTGTGCCACCATGCCTGGCTCTTTATTGTTTGTTTGTTTGCTTGCTTGCTTGCTTCTTTTTTAATATACAGATTCACTATGTATACCATGCTAACCTGACACTTGGAATCCTCTCTCAGCCTCTTGGGTGCTGGGATTATAATCATGTAACACCATGCCTAGCTAGTTTGATATTTTATGAATTTGATACATTAATCTACGAGTTCTCAGCTACCAAGATTTATGATGCTACGAATGATAGTAAATTGCCTCCTATTGACCAACCTCATCATCCCTCAGGGGTCTAAATTCACAAACATTATGCTCTGTCTTTTTGACAAATCTGAAGGTCCCATATCCTCAGCTTCACTTCATACTGAGTCTTACCTGCAAAATAATCATGGTGAGAGACAATGTACAAATCGTGTCCTTCCTGTCCTTCTTTAATCACGTCTTCAAAGGATTTTGGTGGATTCACAGTGTCACTAGCCGACAGTTCTGAAGGAAGAATCAACGAGATCAATATTAAGGGCTCCTATATATTTGTGGTGTATATAAACTACAGCAAAAGACAAATGTAGTCTAAGCTACATAAGGTACACAAAACGCCTTAGAGATCAATCTCACATGGCCAATATAAGTGGATGTTTATAAGCAAAAACAAGATGAGCTGGACATAGTGGCACATGCCTAGACTCTCAGCACTTAAAGGTGGAGGAAGGACCAGGATATCAAGGCTGGACTACATAGTGAATTTGAGGTTAGCCTGGGCTATGTAAGACCCTGTCCTAAAAGAGTGGAGTGAAGGAGAGAGAGGGAAAAGGGAGGAGGAAGAGAGAGAGGGAGAGGGGAGAGGAAGACAGAGGAGGAAGAAGAGGGGAGGAGGAGAGGGAATGGAGGGAGAGAGGCAGGGGAGAGAATGAGTCTATGTATCATTTTGCTGTAGAGCCCTGAGAATTCTGAAGATCAGAACTCTGTCAGAGCCACTCAAGTTATCCTCCCCTATACTCAACTCGTTAAATTCTCAATCCTGAGACTCTAGACAGTTCTGCTTTACTTTTATTCCCAACTTCCTAAGAGAATGCAAGCAAATCTGAATTAAAAGTTAGCAACATTAATGTCCAGTGGGATGTGATGTACAAATTTTGGCAGCTGTAAATTGGAGCATAAACATCTAGTCTGTTTTCATCTGGAAATCTCTATTCTCATCATAGCCAGAGATAACAGGGAACTCATGGAGTCAAGAAGAAATTCCTCTTCCCACAAATCCTCAGTTTGCATACAGTGAGTTGTCCTGTTTCACTTACTATTCTTCTCACAGGGCAGAGTTGGGAAATCTGAAGCTTCAGGCCAGTCTGGGATATACAGTGAGACCTCATCTTAAAACAAAAAGTGAAAAGATCCCTGGGAATGCAGGTTAGAGGTAGAACACTTGCCTAGCTTGTTCAAGGCCCAAGGTTCAATTCCTAGTAGAGGAAAATTTCCTATAAAACACTACTTGAAGATTTTTAGATGTTTTATTTTTAATGTACAAAGAAATAATATGTCTCTTTTGTTGGGTAGAGATCTTGAATGATAATTCAAGCCCCACAACATGGCTTACATCTGTAATCCTAGTGCTTGGGAAATAGAGGCAGAAAAATCAATGTGAGTGTGAGGCTGGACTACAGAGTAAGACATCTTGTCTTGCAAACACAAAAAAATAAATAATTTGAGGAAGAGCACTTAGTTGAACTTAATGATGACTATATCCTGTTGTAGAATATTATTTTAAGATGTGTTACTTTTGCTTATGCTGTGGAACATTTGTTTAATTGTTTAATTTGTTTAATTTGTTTAATTTGCAAAGATGTGTTGCATTTTTTTTATGTTGCATTTGTTTAACACTGTGAAGCTGTGTTACTTTGCCTGTCTAAAACACTGATGGTCTAATAAAGAGCTGAACAGCCAACAGCAAGGCAGGAGAAAGGATAGGCAGGGCTGGCAGGCAGAGACATAAAAGAAGAGGAGAAATCTGGAAGGGAGAAATTGAAGAATGAGAAGAGAAGGAGGAGGACAATAGGAGCTAGCCACCTAGCCATACAGCCAGCCACAGAGTAAGAGTGAAAGTAAGATTTACAGAAGTAAGAAAAAGAAAAAGCCCAGAGGCAAAAGGTAGATGGTATAACTTAAGAAAAGCTGGTAAGAAACAAGTCAAGCTAAGGCCGGGCATTCATAAGTAATAATAAGGCTCCATGTGTGATTTATTTGGGAGCTGGATGGCAGGCCTCCCAAAAGAGCAAAAACAACCAACAACAATATCCTTCAAGTGTTCTGACAGAAATGTTGCCAGTATACAGTGTGCTCATATTTCAGGATCAAAATGAGAACCCTGGGGGTGCAAGGCATGGTAGACCACATCTTTAATCTCAGCAGTCCAGAGGCAGATGTATTTCTAAAAGTTTGAAGTCAGTTTGTTCTACATAATAAGCACCAGACCAGGCAAGGCTACATAGTAAACAAGACCCTGTCTCAAAAAAAATAAAAAATACAAACAAAGCAAAACAAATATATAGAAAACCCTAGGAACGTTTCTCACAGATGGTTCCAATGGAAGTAATGGGCCTGTTTTGCTTTCAGGGATTCAATGAAGCAAACAGAAACAGTACTTCTTTTGATGTGTGAATCATTATAGCCATTGATACACATTTTGAAGCAGTGGTTTTAGAATTTTGTTTGCTTCTTTGAAAAAAAAAAGGTCTCATGTATAGCCCAGGCTAGCCTTGCTTGAATTCCTCATCCTCCTGCATCAATCTCCTAAGTGCAAGGATTATAAGTGTCTACCATCATACCCTGATGAGTATTAGAGAGTACTTTCCCTATTTAAAAAATGTAAACTAATCCCAGATAGTAGTTACTATGTAATTTCTATAGTTCTGTCTCTATCATCATCATTATTATCATTGTGTGCATGCATGCATGTGCATGATGAGGGTGGCACTTTACATGGGTTCCAGTGCTCTATCCCAAGTTTCCAGACTTGCACAAGTGCTTTACTTTCTGAGCCATCTCACTGGCCGATATGATTTTTGAAAATTTATATAAATAGGATTTTTGTTTCTGTTGTTTTCAGACAGGGTCAGTAACTTGTGATCCCCTGTCTATACTTCCTGAGTGCTGGGATTACAGGTATGTACCATCCCACATGGTTTGTGTGGTACTAGAGACCAACCAGGGCTTCTTCATGTTAGGCAAGTGCTCTACCAACTGAGCAGTGTCCCCAGCCCATAAGTAGGATTTTTCACTCCTACTTTTCCTAGTCTGCTTTCTATTGCTGTGATAAAGACCATAACCAAAAGCAACTTGGGGAGAAAAGGGTTCATTTATTTTATATATTCCAGGTCACAGTTCATCACTGAAAGATGTCAAGGCAGGAACTCAAGCAGAGTGGGAACCTGGAAACAGGAAATGAAGCAAAAATCATAGATGAATGCTGGGTTTTGTCTGTTCTATGTGACTCATTTAGCTTGTTTTTTTTTTTTTTTTTTTTTTTTTGGTTTTTCAAGACAGGGTTTCTCTGTGTAGCTTTGCGCCTTTCCTGGGACTCACTTGGTAGCCCAGGCTGGCCTCGAACTTACAGAGATCCACCTGGCTCTGCCTCCCGAGTGCTGGGATTAAAGGCGTGCGCCACCACCACCCGGCTAGCTTGTTTTTTTATTTATTACTTTTTAATTGTGTGTATTTGCATGTCTGTGTGTGGATATATGCACGTGAGTGCAGGTGTCCTACAAGGCCAGAGGCAACAGATGCCCTGGAGCTGGAGTTACAAGTGTGAACCACTCAATGTGGGTCCTGGAAACCCAACTCAGGTCCTCTGGAAGATCAGTACACACTCCTAATCACTGAGCCATCTCTCCAGCTCCTCAGCTTGCCTTTTTATGCAATCCAGAACCACCTGCCTAGGGGTGGCATCACCCTTAATGGACTTGGCTCTCCCATATCAACTATGAATCAAGAAAATAGCTCACAGATTTGCTTGCAGGACAATATGGAGGTATTTTCTCAATTGAGATTCCCTCCTCTCAGAGACTCTAGATTGTGCCAAGATAAAGAAAAAGATACTTTATCTTTTCTATAGTACATTTTTAAGCAGAACAAACTTTCACAGTTCAAATTTTAATAGATTTTAACTCTACAGATGAGATAATAAGATACCACAGCAGACTGTTACATTCCAAGAATAATTTCTTTTCAGAGCAAATATTACTACGTAAAAGAGCATAATCTAATGGGCTTTTTAGTTTAATGAGACCCAGCAACATGATAGGGTCTTTTAAAAAACAACCTATTGAAAAAAAAGAAAGAAGGAAAGAAAAAGTGAGGTTGTCTAGTGGCTCAGGTAAAATCACTTCTACTCAACTTGAGTTTGACCCCCAGAGCCATGTAAGTTGAAAGGAGAGAGCTGGCTCCACAAAGATGTACTCTAACCTCCTTGAGAACTATGACACACATGCCCCACCCATCCACCAAGTAATAAGTAAAAAGAAATTATAAAAAGAAGAAGGCTCCAACCTAAAGAAGGTAAACACACCCATGAAAACTCAGGCAATAGATAAACTCACACCAACATCTGAAGAAATAGAAGGGACAAATTCCTCCCCAGAAAATGCATGACCTGTGAAAGCTGCTAAGAGTTTGAGGCAGATTCGGGAAGAAAGAAAGTCCCTACCTCCAAAGGCAACTAGTAGAGGAGCAGAGCAGCCTGGGATGTCTGGGGCTCTGCATCTGGGGGGAAGGGACCGTGCAGGGTGAGAATAAAATCAGTGGGAGAGGGGTTTCTCTGAAGGAGCTGTGGAAGGGTTGTTGTGGGTGCTGACTATTAGCTTTAAACTTTAGAAATGATGTAAGTACTTTCTGTCTAGTTAAGAGTTAAAAAAAAAAAAATCAAAAGCAGACTTTGAATTTGTGGGTCCTCTGTTAGTCCCAGGAGAATGAATGTTGTTACTGTATGGTTCCTCATAGCTGACTCATTATTTTTATCTGGTCTCGTGAAAAAAAAAGATGAGGTATCCTATCAGAATATATGTAGGCTACAGTTCCATAGTTATTAACCACGAGAAGTAAACTCAAACAAGTAAATGGTTCATATGAGATATCTTCTTTGTTTTGGTAATTAACATTTCCACTATTCTCTAAAGCTTATAAGTTTCTGTGTTTTATAATATTTGAAGTGATATTTCTTACAAATCAATTTAACAGTTACAATATAATAATTTAAGATTCTCTAAAAAAAAAAAGAAGAAGAAGGCTTGTGACCAATTCCATTAATAAAAAATATTGTATGTGTTGAGCAATGAGGTGTGGTGTCCTGTGTCTGTAAACCGGCACTTTGGAAATTGAAAGTAGAGGTTTGCCATTAAGTTTGATGCTAACCTGGCCTTCTGTCTCTCAAACACAATGAGTTTGAAACCAACTTGGGTTAATGAACAAGAGCCTATCTCAAAAAGGGGGTGGGGAGTTCTATTTCATCTCAAAATCAAGTGTGAAAGTTGAAATTACACTCTGCCCTGTTAGTTTAATATGTAGGTATGCAAGGACCTGAGCTTAATCCCCAGTAACTAAGAAAAACACACAACAGCACAAATAGATATTCAGGGAAGCTCTGAGTTGAGTCTCTCCTGTCACTCACTATATCTGCTATACTTCACTGTCTCTCCATTGCAAAGCCTGAATTCTTATTGTCTTGGCTGTCACACAGAAACCCTATAAGGATTTGGGTTCAGAAAATAACCTAAAAAGAAAGAAAAAATGACAGAAAGGCAGAAAGGAAGGGTGGGAATGAGGAAGAGAGGGAAGAGGAAGAGAGGGAAGAAAGGAGAGAGATCTTGCTGTGATACCATCTTTTACTTTTACATGGAGAACTTCAAGAGTCACTCTCTGTGTGTCCTTTTCTGAGTACTATGTCAAGATAAAGACTAACTAGAAAAAAAATTAGAGATTTAAATAAAAGCAGAAAACCAAAAGCTAAAAATACAAAAATGGAGCTATAGTTAGGGGCAGAGAGGATGTGATGTCCACCATAAACAGGGATAGCTAGTGATGAAAGAATGGTCTAACCAGAAAACAGCATATTTCAAGATGATGAGCATCTTTCATTCTTAAAAATTCTTCATACCATCAACAAAAATATACCAGTGACATATGTGATCAAGTTTCATATGACATATTTTCCCACCTCCTCCTACCCCTTAGTTTCACTACCTCTGATAACTGGTGTCCCAAATGTTGTGTTGATTACATCCAGTCCTTTAGGCAATCCTGGTGTTTGATCATGAGATTTTCCCAATGGTGCCCGTTGATTGCTAAAATATATAGATTCTTTTTTGTCTTTAATTTTCTGTTGAAATGTGGTAATGGGCTGTGGGTTTACCAATGTGCTCACCTAAAGAAATTATAGAATGTGAAGTATCAAAACAAGTATATGTAAGAAAATGAAAATCCTAATGAGAAGAAAATATGATTAAAACATTATTTCCCCATCATCATTGGCTTGCTCACCTTCCTATGAACTGACAGAATCAGTAATGAAAAATTTAACATACCAGATCCAGAACTTTCAGCTAGGACTATAAACCCAGCTCTTGGGGGAACTGAAGCACCAGGATACCAAGATCCAGGATGGAAAGGACTACAGAGAGAGTGCAAGGCCAGATGGAGATATGATTCAGTATTAGACTACTCATAGGGCTGTAAGTTCAAGCCCTAGAGCCAGGAAAAAAAATCAAAACAAAACAAAACAAAACAAAAAAAAAAAAGACAGAGAAAAAGCTCAGCAACAGAGCACCTGCCTAACAAGACATAAAATAAAAAGTAAATAAATAAAAACCTTTCAAAATAGTACTTATGCAAGGAGTTCCCAAGTTATTGACTCAAACACTCGAGAACAGCAGGCAGGACAAGCATAGGACACAAACCATTTCCAAACATTCTCTCAAACATATGCATCCCAGATTGGGCTTGATGACACAGTACTGTTATCCCAGCACTTGAGTAGTAAAGACAGGAAGATTGAGGTCAGCCTGGACTCAATAAAAAATGCAAAGAACAAAAGATTAAAAACAATAGCAAGCACGGTGGCACACGCCTTTAATCCCAGCACTTGGGAGACAGAGGCAGGCGGATCTGAGTTCAAGGCTAGCCTGATCTACAAAGTGAGTTCCAGGACAGTCAGGGCTACACAGAGAAACCCTCTCTCAAAACAAAACAAACAAACAAAAAGATAGAAAAAGATCGCAAGAAACAGGGAGACAAGAAGAGAAAGAAGAGAGAGATGCTGGACACAGTACATTGTCTCAAAAACAAACAAAAAAGGGCCTGAGAGATGCATTCACAGGTAAAGGTTTTGTGGGATTTTTGTACACTGTGTGAAGCTATATTGCTATGACTAGTTTAATAAAGAGCTGAATGGCCAATAGCTAGGCAGGAGGGGTGGGACTTCCAGGCAGAGAGAGGAAGTAGGGGGAGGAGAGGAGATGCCAATGAGATGGGGGGTGGTGCGCAGGAGGGATATGATCAGACATAAATAATGAAAGAAAGGTAAAAAGCCACGTGGCAAAACATAGATTAATATAAATGTGTTAATTTAAGTTATAAGAGGTAGTGGGACAAGCCTAAGCTAAGGCCTAGCTTTCATAATTAATAATGTCTTCCTGTCATTGTTTGTGAACTGGTGGTCCCAACAAGAAAGTATATTACATAAAGTTACTTGCCACAAAAGCCTGCAAATTTAAGTTTGATCCCCAGAACCCATGTAAAAGTGGAAGGAGAGAATCAATTCTAGTTGTCCTCTGGGTCCCTACATGCATGCCCACACACATACAACACATACAGAGACACACACATAATTATTAATTAACTAATTTTTTAAGACTAAGAAAATGGCTCAGCAGGTAAGGGAGCTTGTTGCCAAGAGTGATGATCTGAGTTTATTCCCCAGAAATTACTTGATGGAAAGAAAGAACTGACTCCCCCAAGTTCTCATCTGACCTCTACACACGTACTCCACACATGCTGTAACATGTACACACACACACACACACACACACACACACACACACAGGAAAAGATTTTTAAACAAACAAACAAAAAACAGACTAATCAGTGATCAATTAGAAGGTTGGTGATTGGACTCACTGCAAGTAGTGTTTACCCAGCTCAGATAAGACCTTGAGTTCCAGTTTTAGCACCATCAAAAAAGTTAAATAAAGGGCAGATAACAGATATAGAAAGGAAGATAGGAAGGCAGATAACTAAACAGACAACAATTATAGCCAGGCACCCAGTATCAAATACTGATCCCGTGTCCACTCAAGATCTATATATACTCTCTGTTGTGCCTATGGGAAAGAGCAGCCAATCCTGGTCTCTCTTTTTTTTTTTTTTTTTTTTTTTTTTTTTTGAGACGGGGTTTCTCTTTTTAGCTTTGCACCTTTCCTGGAGCTCACTTGGTAGCCCAGGCTGGCCTCGAACTCACAGAGATCCACCTGCCTCTGCCTCCCGAGTGCTGGGATTAAAGGCGTGCGCCACCAACGCCCGGCCAATCCTGGTCTCTTAATGGTTAACAAAGTGTGACATTTCTCTTTACTGGGAAAATGAGGAACAGTGAAGTCTGCTGTTTGAACCCCACTTCCTTCACATGTTCTTAGTTCCTGCTGCTTGAAAACTCAATTCATTGCCCAAGACTAGTGTTTTTAGAGGACAGAATGAGGAAAGAAAATGTACACAGGAGTTATGAATTTCACTTATACCTTTATTTGTGCAACTTTCTAACTTGGTAAATTAATAATGCAATATAAATTAATAAGAAAGAAAAAGAAAGGTTTACCGGTATTGAAATTTTAGATTTTATTCCATGTGTCAAATAAGGTGCAATTTGGGGATCGTTTGCTCTGCCATAAAATACTCTTTCTGCTCCAGGAGGTGGATACCTGAAGTTGAAATACTTTTTTGCCTCTGGGGGAGTAATAAGCTGGAAAAAGTGAGACAAGGAAAGAAGACCATGAAGCACAAATCTTAAAATATCAGTTCACCTTCTCTAAGCAGTGCTGCTTATCTGAGTAAAGAAGGAATTTCATCCCCAAGTGAAGACATGCCCCCTAACATCTGTTTACTGGTGGAAATACAATACCTTAAGTGTTATAGTTTCAGGGGCTGAAAAGATGGCTCAGTCATGAAAAGCATTTCTGTTCTTACAGAGAACCCAGATTCAGTTCCAGCATCCACACAGTGGCTCAAACTCTGTAATTCCAGTTCCAGGGGATCTGGCAATCTATTCTGACCTCTGTAAGCACCAGGCATGCACGTGGCACACAGTCATAAATTCAGGCAAAGCACTCATACACATAAAATAAAAATCAACTTTAAAACATTTCTTAAGATTATAATTTAGGAGGCTAGAAATGGATGAGTGGATCTGTTCTC